>JARQWZ010005084.1:0-87626 GCA_033150135.1 Gobio occitaniae
ATCAGAATCAATGATGTATGCCAAGCTACGCTAAAAGTTCTACCGCCAGATACAAAGATCGGCTGAATGGATTCAAAAAACGGTAAAACTCAACTATTTAACTCTAGGGGACTTGTAAAATGAGCCTATTTTCAAAAAAAGTGGATTGTTCCTTTAACACTGACTACAAACCGGGTAAAAATGACTAGCGGGCAATGGAGGAGAGCCTTGATTTGCCCTCCAGGTGGGCTTCCCTATAAGTGTGTGACGACATGTGAAAACTATCAATAATGGATCTGTGCACTTGCCTTAAAGTGGCAGCAGCCTAATATGTGTCCGAGTGAGCAAACCCCCAACTCCCCCCTCAAATAAAACTAAAAAAAACCTTATAAGAATCACATAAGGGGAGAACCCCCCCCCCCCCCCCCCCAGAACTAGGTGGCAACCTATCATTATGTTTAATGAAAGTGCATATTTTGTAGAAAGTTGCCTCGGTTTACCTCTGTCCCTGTGATTTATTGTTCTGTAGGTTGATGGATGGATAAGTAGAAGAATAGACCGAGAATGACCCCCCCCCCCCCCCCTCTCTCTCTCTTACACACACACACACACACACACATGCACACACTTTCCGGCAGGGGGGAGAAAGTTTGGAGGTTACATGCTGTGGACCCATCCTCTGTCTCCTCTCGGTCTCCCTTTTGTCACCTCTGCTCATCAGTGTCATCCTCATCATCATCGAGAGCTTGCCTCTCCTCTAACAATCATGAGGACCGGCTGAATGTGTGTGTTTTTCACCGTGCACACAAACCTGATCACTTGAATGTGTGTGTGTGTGTCTACAGGGGGCTGTGCAGCTCTGAGTGTGAGGGGATCTGAACAGAAGGAGCCCTGTCATCTTTACTATGATGGCCAGCACGGTGAGTTCTGACATGTGGACGCCGGGTTACATAATTAAAGGGACATTCAGGTCTGTCAAGTCCGTTACAGTCTCAGTGTCAACATGTTAAAACCACGCCGTTTCCGCTGTTGTCTAAACAAAAGCAGAAGAGGTCATCTGGGGCTGGTTTCTGCTCGGATGTTGCGGATGTAATACTAATCATATCTATTTTGTGACATAATAATGCAGAAACTGCTTCTTTTAAACTGAATGTAAAGACAGGATTCTTGGCTAAATATTCCCAAATCTCACTGATTATGGGTATTTTGAAGTGTATGACAATAGCTGAACATTTCTCATGTAGTCTCATTTAGTTTGATGTCATGTTGATTAAATCATGGTGACATGCTCCACGACCTCCGACCCCTGTGAATAGATGTCTCTGTAAACTCGACTGACATCTGTTTACTCGTCCGTTTAAAGCCTTAATTCTCTAGATGTCCCCAGTCGTTCAGTGGCTGATGTGACTGAGTGTGTGGTCAGGATATCGGTGGGCTAAAATAACATGGGCTTTTAAGTTTTATAGGGATGCACCGAAATGAAATTCTTGGCCGAAACTGAAACCCGAAAAAAGGAAACCAAGGCCGGAAAGCCGAAAACCGAAACACCGAAAGAAATTATGCCAATTATTAGTACCATTGCAGTTATGACTATGACTGTGTACTAACTTTACTAAAATCAAGACATTGCAATTGCATAAATTAATATTAACGTTTCAAAGAATAAATCAATTACAAATTATGCCAATATTCATTTAGCACATTGCAATAATGCACAGTATAAAATAAAATTCAAACTAAAATGTTTAACTTGACCCCACTCATTTGTACATTAAATAATAATGTACAGGCCTACAGAAAGGTTTTAAAATTAAATGTTCTCCCATAAAAACAAAGTGCATTTAGGTCTAGTGCATTTAAAAATTTCTCTGAAGGACTACTACAAGAAAGTGCATTCAGAACAAGTGCAACTGCTTAAAGATACAACTACTTTCTCTGTAGGCCTTCAACATAATAGTGTATCAAAGCAAAGACTGCCATAGCCCAAATGTTAACTGTAGAATAGGGGTGTAGCGGTACACAAAACTGACGGTTCGGTACAGCAGTTTTACAAAATGGCTTTTTATTTATTTTTATTGGTTTACTGAAAAAAAAAGTATCTGTCCTTAAATGAATTAAATTATAACTGTAAACTATATAGGGAGCCCTTACTTGCACATTAATATTAAAGGTTAACAACAGAGCCCAAACTATTAGCCTAAAATCAGTTGCAATTTATTTTTAGGTCTAATAATCAACACTCAAATAACATAGGAAACATGTAAACTTCACATAAGGCAGTTTTTGCAATAACTTCTAAATCTAATTATAAAATAGTTTTTTATCCAATTCATTGTTGAAATATAATCATTTATACACAGTGTCTGTGTATAATTCATGACAGTTTATTTAAACATACATTGAAATAATCAAGATATCATTAACAGGCTAAGTAGAATATAATGAATATAACGGCTAATATAGAGCTTATATTTAGTGAAAGAGTTGATTTACTCTAGTGAATAAAATTCTGTGGACACTGAATGACTGCCTGAAGTAAATGTGATGCTAAAGTTAGTTTACAGCAGTTATATTGACATCTTTTCGCCGTTGAAACACTGATTGAGCGATTACACCACATATGATACGTGACAGTAGCCTACGTTGTAATGTATGTTCATTCATTTTATTCTTAAGATGATTGATCGCGCTCACAGATGATCGCGCTCACGCGCGCGCGCCTCCGCTTGAACTGTGATGTGATCAGTGATGCCACATTAAAGAGCGTCAAAACGGCATTTATCACTTGAATTTCGTGATACATGTTGATCGATGTTGGTGTGGGAACTCGGATTGAAGTGTGTTCCGCGCTTAAAACATGCCACTGTTAAAGATTGCATTCGGAAACCGTTGGGTTTCACAGTGAAGTCTGGTCCTCTTCTCATCGAGAACATGAGCTGTTGCACTGAACAGCTCTCACTAAAGAGTAGCTCTTTCACCTAGCTCTTACTCTCAGAGTTTCTTTCGCTGTCAGTGCTTGTGCATGGAGCAGACGTGGGTGTTTCTCAGATAAACTGAAATACGTTCACACGTTGTGAGCTACCACAGACACAGCAGAGATATCCTGCCATCGCTTCAGAAACACAGCTCTGTCCCCGCTGCAGTCCAGACAATCATCTGAGGCCTCACCGTTCAGAGCAACAGATGCTTTCTTCACAACCATACAAGAAATGCTTTTATTTTTAATACTTGCTCAGTTTTGTAGTTTACAAATGTTTATCTCAGTTTATCCCGTTGTCATTTGTGTCGGTGTAAATTAGGGCTGCACAATATATCAAAATAAGATGGATAACGCACGGTATGGCTTCTCGATTGTCAGACTGCGCAGACTTCCATGTAATTTAATAAATGCATGTATTTCTGTATCCGGATCGGCCCTGCTCATGCACACGCGTGTAGTCGTGATGCAGCCCAGAACCCACAGCACATACATTTATTTCCTGACAACCTGTCAAAACAAAAGGCTGGATGATTGTTCGTTCGTTCGTTCGTTCGTTCGTTCGTTCCTTCCCTTCCTTCTCTTCCTTCCTTCCTTCCTTCCTTCCTTCCTTCCTTCCTTCCTTCCTTCCTTCCTTCCTTCCTTCCTTCCTTCCTTCCTTCCTTCCTTCCTTCCTTCCTTCCTTCCTTCCTTCCTTCCTTCCTTCCTTCCTTCCTTCCTGCCTTCCTGCCTTCCTGCCTTCTTCCTTCCTTCCTTCCTTCCTTCCTTCCTTCCTTCCTGCCTTCCTTAACATAAACAAAAACAGCAATATAAATCTGCACTGTATGTTGCAAACTAATATTTGTTCATTTGAACTCTTCCCTGATTTCTTCTCCTTCTAGGTTGGCGCAGCAGCTCTGTGTGGAGATCTCAAGGCCTTTCTGAACCATAACCTGTCCAAAGGTAAAAGTTACTCTCTTATATGATCACATGCATTTATTGCAAATAAATATATAAGTTCAGAAAATAATAAGTTATTGAATTGGCTTGTAAAAGGGTTGGTTCTTCAAGCACAGGTTCATTCAGAGTGCAATAACCCATTTCCATGCATTTTCATTTTTCAATTTGCAGTAAAAGAAATTACAGGCAATTACTGGCAGGCAGTAAACTTTTATGTACTACCGTTGTCTTGAAATGGTTGTGTTCAAAGTGAAAAGGAGGGGTTTGGGCACGCAATAATGAATGTTCAAGGAATAATTACTTGTCTAATTGCACGCATACGTAGACAGATGTTAGGTTTTCCGTAGTAGGGCCTACTTACTAAAAACAAAAAAAAGAACTGTAATATTAATGTAAACAATCCAAAATCAATGCTAAAAATGCTGAGATTCATTTTTAACAATGAATGCATAGAAAATGTGGCTCTGCAGCGGTTTGTTACTCCCATAGGCCTGAAGCAGCGTCTCAAGGTTGTGAATCAGTATATTGTATTGGTAAAGCCTAGTTCACACTGCCATATAATCAGTTTTCTTGTCCCTAATAATGAACATTATTTAGAGGAAGCTGTTTTAATATGAGTTGCCTCAGTGCTAAACCACTCATTGCATCTTATATAATCATCAAGAATGATCACAAACTCACTGAAACTGCAGACAGTTCATTTTCCACGCATCATTTTATTATATCCATGTTTTTTTTTTTTTAATACAGGAGCAATTTCACTGATATGCTTCTGTATAAAAAAACAATAACATGGATATAATAAAATGATGCGTGGAAAATTAACATTTCCATTCAAAAATGATCATTCAGTATTTTTCTACATTTGAGATGTTGGAGCTCCATTGACACAATTTCCACTCCTAATGGTTGTCGCTCCCAAAAGTCTTCATTTGCATAAGGTTAACATTTCTCAACTTTGTCATTTATCATGGACATAAAGGAAGACCTATTATGGGTAAAAATATTTGAAAACTGACTTTTGGAACAGATATAACAGAAATATTCCCAAATGAATAAATATTAAAGCTGCATTAAGTAGTTCTCTAGTCTGCATTCGCATCGTTGAGCTTGTGAGTTGTTAGACATGGATACTGATGGATACTTACCATACAGGAGAACTGATTCTCCCATTGTTTCCGCTGGTGAGCGCGATAATAAGTGTGTTTAAATGAGAGCCGATAGCCTCATGGGCAACGCTCAGACATGTAGCGCAATTGCACTTCGGGCGACCTGAGTCCCCGTCCTCATGGTCTGTTTACGATTCCATCCCCCTCTCTCTCCCACTTTACTTCCTGTCCTCTCTCCAACTGTCTAAGAAATTTAATTTTCAAATTTTCACTCGTCAATCAAAACTACACTACTATAGTATCTACAGAGGCAGCAGCCAATGAGCGTGAGGCTACTCTCCGATACTCTCGTGTCATTTCAACATAGTGTAATACATTAACTTCTTATATGAAACTATCATGATCATCATCATCTCATGGGACTGTACATCATTCACATGTCTCTACACAAAAACACTTGTTCTTAATATGTAAAACTTTTCCTTTCCTATCAAGAGCTTGTGACTCAAATTGCAAAACCAGTGCTGATGTTTTGTGCTATTCTTAACTCTGGACTTAAAGGAACGTTCAGGATTAAATGCGTACTAAGCTCCATTGATGGCATCTGAGATATTTATTAAAGCAAACAAGAAAACATTCACAGTTGTGCACCTCTAACATTATGGGCTGAATGAACAACTATATTGCCGTAAGCAGCCCATTAATAAAACTGATGTTGCTGCTGATGTTTTTGTTGGAGCGAGCGAAGACAACAATTTGTTTTCATGTCGCTCTTGTGTTTTCAAGTCAGTATGTGAGTGAATACTTTTTAATTGTCATTGGCACTCGTCCAATTGTGAGTTTCAATGCCGCCCGGGTGCCAAATAAAACTCCTGCACACATCCAGATGAGCTTTTCCCCCAGAGCTGCAGTCATGCGAGCCTTGAACTACCAACCAGCTCGGGCCAGTCTTATGAACATGTGTTCAGGCCGCTCCATCGTGCAGCCACACATCCATTCAGTTCTCATGCTCTCTGGGGCTTCCCACTGCTCTCAGATCAGTTCAGGCCAGAGCAAGCGAGCGCCCATCGCCCGCCTGCTCTTTGAGTGGCCTGCAGGAGCTGTGAGAAAGCGGCCGTCTGTGTGTGTACGGAGGGAGGAAGTCCTGCAGCAGGCGCACACACGCTCTCATTGAATGCGGCCGCTGTGAGCGCGTTTCCCCACTCGGCATGGGTGAAAGTCCAAGTGTGGGTGGGTGGACTCCCTCTGTGCTCGCTCTGCAATGCCTGGCGAGCCTCTCAAGTTTCCACTGAATGGTAACAAAAGGGACACAGAGAGAGAGAGAGAGAGGAACACCAGGTTCCAGCCTGCCTTCGAAACATGCTCTCCACTCCTCTTCAGGTAAATCCTGCAGCCCCTACTTTTTTTTTTCTTCTTTCTAGCTCTTTGTGCATTCAGGGATTGTGTCGGAGCAGCTGGGAAGGCTGCACGTGTGTCGGGACGGCACGCTGAGAGGAACATACACACTCTCTCTCTCTCTCTCTCTCTCTCTCTCTCTCTCTCTCTCTCCTCTCTGGGTCACTGTGGAAGTTCCTCCACAGATCTGTGTTCAGTGGGAGGAGGGGTGAAGCGGGCGTCCCAGTCTGTGTGTGGGACTAGAACTTGAGCTTTTATTAGGAGACCAATATGGAAGTGCTTGTCGTGCCGCTCCATAAACAAACAGGTAAATAACTGGAGAATTTGAAGGGATGGTTAAACTTTGTATAATTTAATAACTTTTGTATTTTAAATTGCATTATTATTTTTAAAGAAAAACTTTTTAATGTGGTTGCCAAAGAGCAAATGTGCATTTAAGTGAGTGTTTCTTAGCGCAGCAGAACTGGATGGTTGTGTTTGGTATTTGGTGAGAACCTCTTTGATGTTGCTCAGTCACTGATGTGGTTTTGAGTCGTGTTGAGCGTGTGCTGGTGTTATGTAGTTTGTTTGGGCAGCCCCAGGAAGTAATTGTGTGTTTTCCTCCTGTTGTCTTGGCCCATGCATTGAAGTGTTTTCTTTTTGATGTCTTCCGTTATGCGCTTGCATTTATGTATCCAGATTGTATTTGTGCATGTGTATAATGCTGAGCACTTTGTGCATGTGCTTTATAATATGACACACACACAGTCAGCTCAATATTTGTGTGTGTGTGTGTGTGTGTGTGCTGGGCTGCTGCTCAGCTGTATTCTAATGTGGCTTTGCTCATTGTTGCTGTAAAGAGCATGTGGCAATGACGCATTCCTGCGCTGAGGCCTTGCACAAAACCCCTTCAGACTGCAGCCAGTCCTGCTGCTGTACGCTAACCATCTGGAGCACATTGTAAAGATTCATTCAAACTACTTTGACACTTTCTTGCCTTTCATCATGAAATACTGAAACTTTTACAGGAAGGCTAATCAAAAATGGCAGTTCTCACAATCATTTACTCATTTCAAAGCTCCATTACTGACTTCTAACAAACACAAAATATAAATCGCTGAGCCACTCTTTACCATAAAATGTAAGCTTTTAAGCTGCAAGAAGAATAAAAAGATCGCTTCTGAATAGAATGTTTTCAGGAGCAGAATGAAATTTAAGTTATTCACTGAAAATCTTCAGTCACCATGACATTCTGCAAACTGTCACTCACAGGAAATAATCAAAGCCGCTAGGAAACGACAAAGATCCAGTCCATTCCTGATCAAAATCAAGTCCCGTCCTACATTAGGTTTTCTCTTCCGATAAGCCATTTCAGTCGGATATACATAACAATTAGCCTAGAAATCTAGACGCACCCAGGGTCGTGTAGCAACTCTCCGTTGGCTTGCGAGCTGGGAAAACCAAACTCTGGTATAGAGTCGGTGGGCCGGCTTAACATAATGACGGCAGAGTTGCGGCGGTTCCACGTGCTACTTGTAAACAAAGGCGAACAGCGGCCTTTCGAATCGGCTTTTCTTTGAGAAAAGAACAAAGAACGGCACTGAAGTCATTCTTAAGAAAGGAAGATGTGTTCAGAGTTTTGCCGACCGGATACGGTGAAAGTTTAATCTATCAACTCGCTCCGCTTCACCTTCTTCGCTGCTCTGGTTGGTTGTAGCGCTATCCTATTGTGTGCTGAGGGAATTTGAAAGACAACCGCTTATCCCGCCCCTCGGATTGAGCCCTGCCAATGGTAAGTTCCCAGACCCAACATCTTGATGTGGGTCTGGCTTGTCAGGCTACATAACAATAGGAAAACGAAGATGAACACAATTTCAGTTTTATGTTGACTTTAAAGAGGACATATTTATGCCTCTTTTTACAAGAGGTAATATAAGTCTCAGGTGTCTGTGAAGTTTCAGCTCATAATATCCCACAGATCATTTATTATGGCATGCCCTAAATGCCCCTATTTCGGTAGGAACAAAAACGGGCTGTTTTCCTATGTGTATCTTTAAAAACAAATGAGCTGCTGCTCCCGACCCACAGCGATACAGCTCATGCTTTGGATACAACAAAACTGGAGAACATCACGCAGCCAATATGTCTGAAATTGTCAATACCGGTGTTCAGTCTTATACCTATGAACCGGATTCGGACACTGATGGAGCGACAACTTTTAAGGTGATGATATACGGGGCAACTTTTTGAGCAATGTTGCTGAGAAGTGTTGCCGAGCGATATTGCTTGGGCACTTTTCCCATTGAGAATGGGCAACACATTTCTATCTGGATACTTTAGATCGGTCGTGGGCCCTGTGTCTCACCTGGTTGCCCGTTGACGACAACATTGCCCAGCAACATTGCTCAAAAAGTTGCCCCGTGTATCATCACCATTAGAATTTGTCAGAGACAATGGTAACTTTACCCACATAAGCTATACAATGTGCTAAAAAGCACATTCAGAAAGACGATTTTTCATATAAAGTGCATGTTCTGGATATGAAATTGGATTAAAAATTGTTGGTATCGATCCGTCTTTTGGTATTGAGTCAACTTTTGTGCAAATCCCATGTTGTACTGACCCTCGTTTGCAAAGCAGTCCAGTGTAAAATGATTTGCACTTATACAAATTTAGCAAATTTTTATGGCACATTCCCTTCAGAAATAAAATGAATCCACTGCATCCTCAGTTGTGTATTTTAAATGTAAGTAGCCTATACAAATCAGTTCATTTGAACCTTTTATACAGGGAGTGCAGAATTATTAGGCACGTTGATTTTCTGATCATATTTTTTTTCCAGGCACATTTGACCAATTCCAAACCACAGTAATCCTAATAACTACTATTGATTTAGTATTTAATAATGTATAAGTGATATATAATTGTTCATGAAGGCTGGAAATGAAAATCACCTTATATTCAGGTGTGCAGAATTATTAGGCATGTTTTCTTTTACAGATAAATTGAGCCAAAAAAGAGATTTAACTCAGACTGAAAAGTCAAAAAGTATTATATGCCCATGAGAAGGATGCAATACTAATGCAATAATAGACATTGCAGTTAAGGCATGACCATTGGACAGTGAAATGCTCGTTGGGTCAGCAGGATCTGACAAAAACAGGTGGTGAAGAAAAGACACCTGTTAACCGCAAAAGAATTAAGAATTAAGGTGAAGAATTAAGGGTGAAACCATCAGGAACCCTTTAGTCTCCAGCGCCACCATTTTCCAAAGCTGCAACCTACCTGGAGTCTCCAGAAGTGCAAGGTGTCAGGATCTCAGAGACTTCAGTTAGGTAAAGAATCCTAAAAAATGACCCCCACTAGATAAGAATCACAAGCTGAAGTGTTGTAAAATACATGAAGAAGGTTTTTTTATAGGCTTTATGGACAGATAGGTTGAGAGTGACTCTTGAAGGACCAGCACCACATCCTCTAGTACCACTGTTTGAAGAATTCATCTTCCAGAATCTGGCAGTACGTTTTGGGAGTTCATTTTTAGTCCATCTCTGCAAATGGACTTCAGGATGGACTAAAATGAACTCCCAAAACGTACTGCCAAATTTATCTGTAAAAGAAAACATGCCTAATAATTCTGCACACCTGAAAATAAGGTGATTTTCATTTCCAGCCTTCATGAACAATTATATATCACTTATACATTATTAAATACTAAATCAATAGTAGTTATTAGGATTACTGTGGTTTGGAATTGGTCAAATGTGCCTGGAAAAAAAATATGATCAGAAAATCAACGTGCCTAATAATTCTGCACTCCCTGTATTATAGTGTTATACCAACGTTTGCCATACCCACGAGCTCTGCTGCAGGACTTCTACACGACAGTTGAAGCGTCATACTAGGGATGCTCATATTGACTGTTTAACCGTTAACCGAAAGCAACATTTTTGATTTTGATCAGGTAAACGGTGTAAAAGCACACGTGTCTACACAGACAGATTTTGCAAAATGAAGCAATGGAAAAGAAGTGGGCCTACTGTGTGGGACCATTTCGACTTGCAAAATATGCTATGCGGTATTAAAATACAACAGCAGTACAAGCTCCTGACTGGTGGAAAGCAAATGAAAGGCGCTTCCCGAGGCTGGCCACTCAAGCGAGGCGTTATCTCTGTATTCCCTGGACATCAGTGCCATCTGAAGCCTTGTTTAAGGCTTTTTGTAGTGTGGTTTTGGTCAAGTTTACTACATTTAACATTGTCACGATTGTTCTTCTCGCCGCTTTTTCCTGATGGTTTATACCAAAGTCAGCGGAGGCTCGCGCTGCGGAGACAGACGAAAGTATAAACAAGGTTTGAGAGGGTGTTTTCTGCTGCAGGTCTAACTGTCAACAGGCTACGCTCCAGACTAACCCCACCTCACTAAGACATGTTACTTAAAAAAATAAAAAGGTGTGGATTGGGGTAGGCCTGCTATTTTTATTTGAAACTTAGTCTGACGGAAAAAAAACTATACCGGTTCTTCAAAGCTTCAAATAATCGGAAAAAGAGCGGCGGTTGTCGGACGGGAAAATTAACTGAAATGAGCATCCCTAGTTATTACGTCACAAAAGTGTGGATTTGCGAGGGCTTAGGGTTCCATTTGGGACAGGGCCTGAAAAGTTCACTCCCTAAAACGTCCCACAATGTTCCGTGAAAACCAGGGAGCATCAATGCTCAATCCTTAACAAAACTTAAATCACATGAGGCAATTCACTACACACAATGACACGCGATAGATGTGTTAAAGAAACAAACCATTATTTAATTGTTTCAGCATAAAAATACATCGCTGGACAGGTAATGAACACAATCTAGCTAACATTTATCATTTATGTACAGCTGAAATGTTGCAGGGATATGTAACAATCAAAGTATTAACATAAACAAATACTGTCTGAAAGATATCTGTGCTGCTGCCGCTCATAAATGCCAGTAGAGATGTACAACGAGGATGTTGCCAGAAATAGAGTCATCAGTGTCCCAAGGTGTAGGGATCCATCATCTTTACTGTCCTAACCAGTGCCCGAATTCGTGTGCACGATATGCTGACTCACGAGCTAGGGAGCTGATTTAGATGCACTATGATTGGTCACTTTCAGTAGCATGCTCTCAGAGAGGCAATCATGACTACATTTCATTTCATTCAACGAGTCATGACCACATCTGCTGTCGTAGTTTATGAAAAGTAAGAAAACTGCTTTGTTGTGGTAGTTGGTGCATAATGTCAATAGCACATTGTGAAAGTAGTACTACATCTCAACCGCAGCTGTAGATGGACAAAGACACACTGTGAGTGTCACAGGCTGCTGTGATGCAGACGTTTGGGAGATTTGACCAAGTTCAGGCCGAGTGTGTGAGTGGGAAGCAGGCATGCATAGAGTGGGATTGTTGGCATGCCGTCTCATTCACACAGTGCAGGGTGTGTTCACCCTAGTGCGTGTTTGTGCGTGATTGCAAGGCACATTTGCATGGTTTTGCATCTGATATGCCACAACCTTTACATGATTTGCATCTCTATTCAAAAGACACCACAGAATTCGAAGAAAGCATTTCAAGATCTTTTTCAGAAGTGTCTTGCCCTCGATCACCATACTGTAACCTGCCCTCGCGTTTATCCCACCTACGCAACAGCCTCTTCCTTGGGTGTAAAGGGGATAGTTTTTTTCAGTGATTTTCTGCCATGAATAATGTTATACAATGGCCTCAAGAAGTACTTGGACACTTCAGCTACACTACATGTCTTGATGCTGCTGCATTGGACAAAACGACGCAAATAAATGTATGCTAAATTACACAATCAACTACAAGCCTTCTGTCTGATTGATCACTTCAAAGGCCTTTTAGTATTTGAAAATTGTCCCTCTTCAGGTCATGGTTCACATGTCTTTATGCTGTTAAATCCTTGCAGATTCTTATAAAGTGAATGTAAGAATCATGTTTATATTGTTAGTAATATTATATTGTAGCAATATACTAGGGGTTGAACGACTTTAAAGTCAACATTTATGTGATGAAAGTCGAGTCGACATCGACTGGTTGCTGATCACATCATTAATGAACAAATAACCCTGAACCTTGAGCTGAGATGCCAACACAGGTTTTCTTGTGCACAGGACAGCGTTATGTTAAACTGTTAAACTGACCATCAGGCTCTCAATCATCATTGTATTGCATTGCATCATACGTTTAAGCTTTGATCATAAAACTAAGCGTTTAAATATCATCTTACTAGGGCATAATATTGGGAGATATACAGGGTTTTTCCTGGGTCAAAAATGGTCTTCGGTGGTGGCTGACAGACATGGTCATCCATACACACACACACACACGCATGGTAAAAAAAATAAACCCTACCCACATGATCTGCAAGCGCAATACTGACAATAAATTTGAAATAAATTCAAAGAAAGTTTGTAACTTTTGCTTATCTTATTTTGATACCTTGATGTTTGTTTTTGTTCCTCATTTTTACACTATTTACTGATAATTGTTTTGGTAATCATATCAATATAAAAAAATAGTATTAAAAAAAAATGAACAAATAGCCTAATTTTCTGCCTTATACAATTTTCTGCCATATCAGCTAGCTAACAACAAATTTGTTCTGGGTTCACTCCAGTCTAAACTAAATGATGTTAGGCTATTTATTTTACTACACATTGTCCACATAAATAAGCTGAAAGACTGTTGATAATTAAAAATAATTCTTACTATCCACTCTTGCTAAATTGGGTAAGCACACTTGTGTTCTCATTTCAGGTGTTGTTCTGAGTAAATGATTAAACTGATTCGTGAGTTCAGTGTTGGACAGATCAGTTCTAACCAGTCGTTAAAATGATTCGGTTCAAAGGAGTCATTAGGTGGCGAATCGGACACTAGCAGACGCGTTGTGTGTGAATCCCGTCTTTAGAACATCGCAAAAGATTTGTCAACACACAGAAAACACTTCATAACCGGATAGGATTTGTTTCCTGTTTAATTAAAGTATGCTTTATGTCAGCTGGTCAGAGAATCAGTCAATGTTTTTTGAGCGCATTTCACACCCAGCGATAATTAAAGGAAGACATCGTCTGATAGCGCCACGTGCAACATGGATTCGGTCTTCCGACCTTTTGATTTTGATTAACGTAATAGGTGAAACATTAGAAAGCTAAGAATGCTTATTTTGAAGACAGAGTGCGAGCGGGGGAGGAGCTCTGATCGTTCTCTCTGTCACTCAGTTAACTCAAGTGCAGCAGTCATCTGTTCTACATCACAATAACTGATCAAATAAGGCTTTGGCGGGACAAAAATTTGTTTTGGCGGCCTCCAAAAAATTTTCAATGTAGGAAAAACCCTGATATAGGGCCCTATCATACACCTGGCGCAATGCGACGGCAGGCACGATGCAAGGTTTTTTTTTGTGCTAGTTTCAGCCCAACGCAGTTATCATTTTCACGTCCAGCTCCACATTGTTTAAATGGCAAATGCACTCGCGCTCATCTGTTCACCCATGGGCGTGCTGGTCTGAAAATTAGGTGTGTTCAGGCGCATTGTTGTTGCTATTTTGAGGACCTGGAAATGCAGTATATTTTGTCTTATTTAAAGTAATGTTAGTAATATGCACAGCGCGCCTACACTCTGCTTATTACACACTCAGGGACGCGCAGCAACACACAAACATGCCAAATATAAAAAAAAGGAAAAAGAAAAGGATTCCTCTCTAGGGAAGCGTTCAGTCTTTCTGCTCACAAATTCCTCCATGTGAATAGTGAATCCGCCATGGTGAAAGCACAACTGGCTTTTAAAGGGAATGGGAGATAAGACTCTGATTGGTTTATTGCACGTTACGCCCAAAACACACCCATGACTTATTAAGAGACTAGGAACAACACTTTTGGACCATGAGCCTGGGGCGCTGACAGAGTCAGACCATGTTCTCAGATTGTTAAAATGGGGCCCATAGAGTGATATTTATATGCATTTTATGTAAGTATCTGCTATGCCATTATAACCTGATATTCATTGAAAGCTTTCATAGTTTCATTTTGGCAATATAACTTTCAGAAAAAAACAAAAAAAACCTCCAAAATGCATATTTTTGCTCCGTTTGAGCCTCTGAATATAACTGAGGCATTTTTTTCCCTACTTGAGTATGGACTTCATATTCTCACTATATCATACTATATGAGCTATAAAAGCCTGATGTATCAAATTTGATAATCAAACACACACACATTTCGTCTAAATGTTGTTTTGCTTGAAAGGTGTCCTTATACCCCTTTTAAAAAAAATAAATAAATAATTAAACGCCATTTAGTTTGAAAGCATCAATATCTAAAGCAACAGCATTCATAATTTTAGGTGGCTCAAGTGTCCAAATGCTTTTTTGGGCCACCCATTAATCTTTGAATCTGCCTGAAGAAAGTAGGAAATGGACTTTGGGAAATGGATATTGATTTATAATAATGTATAATTCAGTTTGATTTGATATAAGGAACAATGTTTCAATTCATCAGTTTAAAATTGCTGTGTTGTGTTTCATAATTGTTTACTTTTTATTGCAAAGCCTATGATAGACGTTTAACCTGTGACAACTTGCCCCATAGAGTTTGAAAACACGCCCCGCATCATAAAAGGTCACAATCCTGAGAGTTAGAGAGGCAGAGCTTGTGTCTATGATGGTGTGATCGCACTTCTCCGCCAGTAGTTTGCACATTTAACCTGATTTACATTATAATATTTCACATACTCCTATGCAACAGAATGTGATTTTTAGCCTTTTAAAATGGATTATTGACCAGCATGATTCTCCATGAAGTAGTAATTTTTCAGGACTGATGCTGTTTAATATGCAGAATTATTTTAATAATACATTGAAAAGGCTAAACATATAAGTAATGTGATTTGCATTTATACTCAGCCTGTAAAACTTAATCTGCTTGAGATCTGCTTGAGATCACTAATTTGTGAGAAAAGCACCATTTCCATTCAGTCAAAGCTGTGATCCATTCAAGCTTCTGCTTGTCTGTGAAATGCTTTTTCCTTTCAGACACTCTCAGCGCTTTATTTGTGAACATCAGCTTGACTTTGTTTGTGTTTGCAGGCAACATTTCCCTGGTAACGCCGTCCAGCTACAGCCCAGCCGCCAAGATCACACTAGGAACGGTCAATTCAAATGTGGGAGCCCAGATGGTTAGTGTCACAACACACACGTCTTTAAATGCATGTAAACAAGCAACACTTCATAACACAGATTAAAACTGAGGCTGCAGGGCTCCAGACTGACTTAAATAGTCACATAAGTGCCAAAATATGACAGTTTATTGCATTTGCCATGAGCATTTATGTTTGTTTTGAAATAGATTAAAAATGTTGACTCTAGAGTGCAAGAAGTTAACCATGAGGAATATTTATACATGTATATTTTATGTAATAAATATCAATATTTGTCTACCTATATTTTCAGGCAAAGCATAAATATATCTAAAAAAAAACATAGGTAAACATTTTTACATTTGTTTAATTGGTGAACAGATTCATTGAAATGGATAGTTGTAACCAAAAATGAATCAACCATCTCAAATCTGCCTATGAATTGAGCTATTTATGTTTTAATCAGAAACTGTATGAAGATATTGTTGTCATAATGATACACTCGCAACGCAAGGAGCAGATGTGAAACATCTGACATCGTTTTAAGGAAACTTAAAAGCCAAAAAAAGCCCAGATGTTACAATATGCACAGTTTATATCGTGTAAAATTAACAAAATTACAACAAACAACAAAACATATAAATAAATAAACAGGTAACAAATAACAATAAGGTTCCATTTGTTAACATTGTTTAACTACATGAACAATGACAAACATGGTAACATTTAAATTTACGGTGTGCTTGTTACACATTACATCTCTTAGTTCATGTTAATTTCAACATATACTAATATATAATAAAATCAAAAGTTGTATCTGTTAATGTTATTTAACGGACCTGGGCTTACATTAAAAGATTAATGAAAAAAACTGTAACAAATGTAATGCTCGTTGTAAGTTAAAGTTAGTTGCCAACTAATGTTAACAAGAGAGACCTTATTGTAAAATGTTAACAATAAATAAATGGAAACTATTAACGATATTGTCAAATCAGATAGATAAATAAATAAAAAGTGTGTAAAAACTCCAGCTCCCTGTGTAAAGTATGTCTGAGGAATGGACCATTGTGCTGTAGTTCATTTGGTGGCCAGCGGTGGGCAGTGATGCCTTAGAGAACAGTCATTTACTGACTGCATATGTGCTTGTCTGCTGTACATAGACAATAATAACTGAAGGGGGTGTAAAGAGCAGGGTGTTTATGGGTCCGTGTGGCTGCACTGAGCTGAACAAAAGAAAGGAATGTTGAAAAGATGGAATCACACAAAGGAGTTTAAAGGGAGAAAAGTAAGGGGAGGAAGTTTGAGGAGTTCAGAGGCGATGGAGAGGCCTTATGAACTGAAGTTTGCTGCAGTAAACATGCCTTCTTTTGTAAAGGCATTCATTTAAAGGCGAAATGTGTCATGCTAAAATATTTAATCCTGGCTTAACAATTGTTAGGTTGACTTCCTGAAGATTGTAAACTCTGTCATGCTTTGTTTGCATGTACATCTCAACTCCTTTCTCATACGCTCTTTGGAGCTTTTTGGCAGTGGGACTGCGTGGGAAACCTGTTTGGAAGCAGCCCTTATGTTTGCAGTTGCGTTTCGTGCCGCTAGTGGTGCAGAAATGACACCCTTCACTAAACAACGAGTCCAGTGATGGACGGACCTTGTGGTTGACGGCAGAGCGGAAGAGCCGGAATGAACGCAGAGGCCCTCTCCGGCTCAGAGGAGAACAGAAGCACGCTCTGTCCCGCACCTCTGCTAATGAGCTTATCACCGACTGGATGGCATGAGAGACCCTCGTTAGGACCCTCACTCACTCGTTAGAGAGATGTGTGGCTCGTTGTGTAGATACACGCCTGCTTACAGATTTCTTTCCGTCTGAATAGATGTCACAGTTACATCCTCCACACTCAACGTCACCTGCTTATCGTTTAACACGGTGTGAGAGAACAAAGCGTAAAAACGTAAAACTTCTTGCGTACTGCAGAGTGTACACTGTAGTTGGTGAAACGGTATGAAATGATATGCATGTCAAATAGTATGCTGCAGTGTTGTCACATGACCCAGTCTTGTTATTGTTGACTAAAAATAAAACTATTTAAAAAAAAAAAAACACTCATAAAAATTATGAAAGCACAAAACACATTTACTTAAGCTAATTCAAAATATTAATAAATATAATAATATATAAATAATACTAAAATAACACTGACATGTAGAGGAAAAAACATGTATATTGTAGTCACGAATTAAAAATTCATTCCCACGACTTGCAGCACTTTTGAAGTAAGTCTCGGTATGTACACAAATTTTACGTTTCGATTCGATTTTAATCCACAAGCTTGCAATTCGATTAAATATTGATTATTTTGGATTTATGTCAGGTAAAATACATGGCAAATTTTCTCAAGGAAATCTCTGAACTAATGCTGGAAACGAGATTTAATGCTGTGCTACGACTAATTTGTTACAAACACTTAAATTACACTCAATTATGTAATATTATAAATTAACTTTACAATTACATAATCATATTTCTACTCCAATTAGTTTTTTGAAATATAAACATTTAAATGGCGGCTGTCATAAAAACTTGCCAGATTTATTCATACATGCATTAAATATTGAAGAACATTAAAAATGATAATGAATATGTAATGTGGTGCATATATTTAGCAAAATGCTCCTCTAGAGGAAATTTTTCTGGCTGACTATGGAGTTTATGGGCTCTGGATATGTTTTTTCTGAGGTAAATATGACGTCACATGACATTTTCACAAGCTGTTTTACTGACGTCTTTCCGTGGTTGAAACACAGAGCGATTAGGTACATGTGACATGATAAGGATTTCGGTTGTACTGTATCTTTTAACACACCTTCAGATGCTCATTCATGTTTATTTTGCGCTGTAACTGGTATTAAGGTGGAAGAGAAGATCAGTTAATGTGCGCTGCCGCTTCTCTTGAGCTGAGCTGCGCCAGAGCGATCTCACGCCACAGTGCCAAAACAATATTTATGTTTTTGAATTTCATAATAAAATGAATGAATGTTGAATGGGATGCGCGCTACAATGTCCCGTTCATTCAGCATCTGAAAACGGGATAGACCAATCGAATCTTGGGGTTTAAGAATCGATATCGGTTCGTAAAAATGAGAATCGGACAAAATCAAGAATTTTTTTTTTTCAGCCCTAGTTCGCATGTAAGGGATAATGTACATCCAGCCGGTTGTAATCGCAGAATAAACCCCGACAGAGTGATCAGGTGCGGAGGGGTCTTGCGTCACGCTGAAGGGGTTTATTCTGCGATAACAACCGGCTGGATGTACATTATCCCGCTTATTACACGGCTACGGCTCTAGTAAATTAGACACAAAATATTGTCTTGAGTTTAAATATTTTATTCGCTCTTCCGCAAAGCTTCCGCAAAGAAAAACAGTTCCAAACTGCTTTGAGCCTTTATCCATTGCTGAAAAGATTTGTTTTTACCATATATGTTGAAATGAATGCTGAAGTCTTCCATTGTAACCCGTGGTGGTGAAGTGTTTTTCAGTCACAAGATGGCGCCAGACAGTCGACAGCAGAGTGACACGTTAAGCATGTAATAATTAGTAACTCGTAGTACCCGGATGAGCGGCGTGATATTCACTTTGTTATCTGGGAATAACATACCGCTGAAATGCACGATTGACCAATCAGAAACACGTATTCCACAGAGCCTTGTAATAAATTATAATAATATGTTCCTTTGATTTACTAAATCGTGGCCATGTTGTAATAATTCATTTCCTTGTTTTAGTTAAATCAAAATAAGGAAACAAATTAGTTCAACAGGGCCACGATTTAGTAAAATGAGTGAACAAATTCACTGATAAAACAAATGAATTCATTAAAGAGGCTGGGCAAAGCGTACAGTACGAAAACTGCACTCCGAGTTATCAACAAAAAATATAACTCGGCACAGTTTCAAGTTCAAAGTTTTAAAACCGCAAACAGCAACAACCTATTAAAAACTATACTATACAATTTACCACTTGTTTCAACCTAAAAGTTCTGTTGCTGCTGTAAATGAAGGATAATCATATTGGCTGTACAAGTCATTTCAACTTAAATTATATTACAGCTGATTTAATCAAGTTCGATCTCATATAACTATATATGAATCATTTAAGCAATTTCAACGTTCTTCTATGAGTTAATGTAATGTAATAACATTTGTTGCCATGACTTATTGATCATATCATTTTTTACAGTACATGAAAAAAACTATAGAATGGCTCATCCTTTTTAAACATTGGGCCTATATGAATTAATGTTTAGAATTATAAACATTGAGAAAATGTTTGTTCTTACCTTTACATGTCCTCCTGCAGTGTTAGTCAGAGGCGTCAGACCTTCTGGTTAAAAACGGAGACCATCTCATCATAATCAAGTGTCTGTCATTTCGCGTCAAAGGAACCGCCCGGATTCATTGCTAGGCTTTTGATTGATATTTGCATCACCATTTTCAAATTCAATTCCACAAATGCGCAAATCACCATTACAAGTTTTGCGTCGTAAGGATAACATTGTGGACAGGGCTAAACAGAGACTGACGAATCATAGTAAACGTTTCATTTTGACAAGCGTTATGATATGCACCTATAGGGAGAGGGAAAACTAGGAAACCGCCTGCAGTTGACAATGGGAAAACTTTCATTTAATCATTGTTTTAACTAAATACATAAAATTATAGTATATTCATTATTTATTATAATTATTATTAATTGTTAAATGATTTCATTAGGGGTGTAACGATTCGATACAAATCGTGATACTAAACTCACGACACGATATTAATTGCGATACTTATTGCCAAAATAAAGAAGAGATGTTTTTTTATTTTTATTTAAATAATGTTATTGTTTTTTTATATTATTGTCAGGACACACAAATATTCCCCCCACTGCATTACTATGCATGATATTCAACATTATATAGTAATTTTTTTTTCTCATGCCGTACTCGTACTATATTCCGCTTCTGTCTCGTTTGTTAGTTAAACGAAACGATGACAGGATGACAGAATTGTCATTATTGAGTTAATTATACCTTTCAAATATAGTAAGCTGAGCCTTGGATCAAACTAACTCTATATCGCAAATTATATCGTTTACATTAACGATACATATTTTTATACCGCGATATCTGTATATACGATGTATCGTTTCATCCCTATATTTCATCTATTTGGAAAAGGACGGGACCATCCATAGCTTTGCCACTGGTATACAGTATACAATGCAATATGCCATTTACTGCACATTTTGGCAGAACTATTTCGTGATCCTGTTTTATTAAATCATGAAGTTTGCCTATTATGCATCGCATACGCACTGCATACGCACAGAATGTACCAGTAGTATGGTAGTGCGCCTTTCCGAATATGTCCAGAGGAATAGGAGGAGGATAAATCTGTTGTAACGCAGGGGTGATGGATGAGGATGTCCTTGCTGTGTCGCCTTTGAGGCGTTTTTGCCCTCCCCACGGGCTGCAGCACACGCTCGTGTGTGTGGAGAGATTCAGGTTGGCAGAGAGGAAGTGAGGGAGGGCGCTGGATATAAATGAACTCAGGGAGGCCCTCATACACCGCCGTAGCTCCTTTACAGGACGTCTGTTATGTTGGTGTGTGTCTCAACAACACTACAATGGAGGTCGCCCAAAGCAAAAAGGCGTATTGTGTGTATATATGGAAAGCTATCCGTTACTATTCTCTTTCATCTTAATGGCAGTTGTTCACTGAAAGTACACGATCTGGATGCTGCCGTCGTCTTTGAATGATGAGGGCGAAACATGTTTTTGTTTTGGGGTTTTTTCCCACATGAACCTTCCCAAGTGATACTCTCTACCGGTCTTAACTTGTCACCAAACTATCTTCAGTTATTATTTGCATAACCTTGCACTGTTGTTTTTTTCTTCTTCTTTTCTTTCTGTAGATTTTAAGCACACCACAGAGAGTGTCGCACCCTGGAAGTATCCTTATTGGCAGCCCGTTTACACCGCACACGACACCGGTTGCCATGGTTACTCAGGCACACCCTCCCGAGGGCAACGAATGGACCCCGGGGTGAGACACATGCCCATTTCTCATGCTCTGATTTTAATGTGAACGTCTGAAAGCACCCCTAACTGATGCTACTCTAATGTCCTCATATGAAGTGGTGGGACGTTCTTTTCTTCTTGAGTTTGGGAGAACATTGTTCAACTTTAAAGCTTTATATAAGCCCTAGATATTTTACAGATTAAAATTGAAATATATTTGTCAAACTCAACCTTGTGTATTTGTTGACTATCGTGGCCTTCTCTTTGTAGGAACAAAAAAAGGACACATGACTACATTGATTCCTATTATTCAGACAGGTGGGTGTCTGTTTTCACACTGAAATCTATTTTAAGCTACATTTTTAAAATCGTTTAGAAAGATGTTTGAACAACTAAAATGATTTTGTATGTAAGTGTGTTTATTATGGATGCACTGAAATTTTGGCCGCAGAAAATGATCGGCCGATAATGGCATTTTCGTTTTTTTTGTCCGAAAAAGAAAAAAGGCAGAAAATATATATTCAGGGTCCGTATACATTGTGTACAAACTTAGCATACAATGTAACTGCATCTGTGTGCTGTCAAGTGGGTTACGCAGCTTTGCCACATTGCTTTTGATCGTTTGTTATAATCCCCGTTTGTCTAGGGGTTAGTCAGGGGAAGTAACAAAGGAAATAAGGAAATCGGTAATAAAATCGAATGGTAACACACTTCAGTCCCAGAGTGAAGGAATTGACACAAGTCTGCTTGATTGCAAGAAAAAGTAACGATTTATTTACAATAGGGAACAGTAAGTTTAACAGAAGGTCATTTGGAAGCAATGGCTCAGGGAAGAGCAAGGCCTAAAATAACAAACAAAACGATCAACTAACTAAATTTTGAAGTAGCTAACTTACCTCAATTACTCAAAAGAAAATGAGAAAATAAACAACATAAAACGTCCCTCAACTCCTTGACTGCATCAAAAACAAAATCCAAAAAGGACAACTAAATAAAGCCAGTGGTGCGCCAAAGTGGTGTGCCAAAGAAGTAGACTGATGGGTAATGTGGGTGCCTGTGCGAGATGACCTACATTAATATTTCTGAAACAATCAGCTAATATTTATCTGGCTCGTAGTGCTGTCGAACTCATGCCAATAGAGAAGAAAACCCTTTCTAGTCCCTGCCCAGCGTGATTTGAGTCAAAGCATCAGGCCGGCTACACACTGCAAGCGTCTCACCTACTTGGCGTGTCCGTTTTTATTTCGTCTCCCATGTTAACAGGTTGGAGCTTGCACACTGCTGCGCGGAAAACGCGTGCATGCTAGAAATAGAACCGACACCTATTTTTCACGCGACACGCAAACGTGTTGGAAGCGTTTCCGGGCAAAATAGAATTGGAAAAGATGTTTATATGTCATTTTGACACGAATACATATTAATAAATGACATTTTGATGTTTGAAAGTCTCTAGGTTTCGACATAAATGCAAATATAATTGGAATTGTTAAAAAAAAAAATACAATTTAAATATTGCACCTGTCAATACAGAACTAAATATTCTGTAGCCTATTTTGCCGCCAATACTGCCGACGTTGTCTTTGCTGTATCAGTAGGCTATATATTTATAGAATCTATATATTCTTTTATATATATATATATATATATTCTTCAAGAATCCGTCCAGCAGCGGAGGAAAGTTATTCTGCACGGAACTGTGGAAGAACTGAAAGTGGTACGGGTTGATCTTTGGTTGACCAATCAGCGGAAAGGGGCGTTTGTGGAAATAGAATATTCAAGCCGCTTATCCATGTTCTATCACTGAACCAAAAAAATATAAAATCAAGCCGAATTTTTCAAAAAAACGAAAAACAAATAAATGAGCCATTTTGTTATTTTTCTACTTTCAATATGAAATCGAAAAACGAATGTACACAGACCATTCAGCGAGCAGGTTTCTATTTCGGGCAGAACATCCAAACGTTTACCTATCATCCATCAACCTCAAATATGGCTCATCAGTTGAAACCTGTTAGTAGTATCAACTTTACATGTCCACTCGTCTAACGTTAATCTAGATAAATGTGTGTGATTTTATTAGGCGCATATCCAGTATTTGTGTGGAGTGTGGAAGCTGAAGTATAGCGTGCTTTACTGCATTTCTATCATTTGTGAGACAACGCTTCCCTGCCATTGAATGAATTTTCCGTATTTCTGTGTTGTCACTGCTATAAGGTAGGTTCACATCTTCTGAATGAGTACAGAATCTCCTGATCAAAACACAGGCAGAGAAGATGCAGAAACAAGCGATATCATATGTAAGCGAATGCATATGTAAAATAACGCGATCATCAACAGTAAACACCATATAAATCTAAACCGCCTAATGTTACTGAATGAAATGTCGACCCAGGACGAGCTATAGGACGGTGAAAACATTAGGGGTGTTGATGGACTCAATCTACTCCCATCTGTGTTTTGATCATCGCTCTGAATCCGATCTGGATGTAGTCTTTGACAAAAACATGATTTGTTTTCTCAGCTTTTTGCTCAAAATGTTGCTTTTTTATTAAACTTACCCACATTCAAGTGTTGATAAAGAAAGAATGCATGAAACAGATTTTTTTGTTGTTTAAAAGCAGAGACTCTGTTCTTTCTTTTGTGACATTGTGTGTTCAGAGATTCAACAAAATATTCTAGAGGCCATGAAAATTTTGTGAAAATGATCAAAAATGCTTGCGATGGCTGGAAACTTGTTTTTAAACGCTAGTGGGGAAAACGCTACTTAAAAAGTTTAATAATAATACAAATACAAAAAAACGAATCTTAAAATAAGATTTTTTTACATTTTTATTAAAGTAGTTTTTGGTTTCGGTTTTCAGCCAAGTACATCCATAATTTTCGGTTTCGGCCCATAATTTTCATTTCAGTGCATCCCTAGTGTTTATCATAGAGGATTAGAAGAAAGGGTGATGACATTTGAGAAAAACATGTAAATATTAAAATGTGTTTTGCAGGGATGGACTGTGTTCGAGTGACTCCTCGTCCAGGTAAGTGAGTTGAGTTGGGGGACATTGGGATCAGTAGCCACGCTTGTCTTTGGGACGTGTGAGTGTGAATGTGTGTGTGTGTGTGAGAGAGAGAGAGAAAGAGAGAGAAAAAGAGCTGTAGTCTCACTAGGATTTATGAGGCTCAGATGTTATGCAGGACAGTGGAGGATCACAGCTGCACACACAGTTGTGTTTCAGAGCCCCTGTGTCCCTAATGAGTTTCTCTGTTAACATACAAACACACTCGCAAGCCCTCCTTCAGCTGCTTTTCTGTCTTAATTGAGCGTTATTAATGGCCCGGACGCATCTGCGCTGGACTCCGTCACTAGTGTTGGGACGATGAAATGGAACAGCAGTGGTTCTCGCTGAGAAGCTCTGACGTCAGTTGTCTGTGCTAGATTTCACAGAGAGCGCTGTGCTTTCTGCAAGTGTTCCCCTACACTACAGAATGTGTTACTGTAGTGCTTGACTGTTTGGTTTGCTGACACTTGTTAAGAAGTTGATGGAAAATCATCACTCATCAACCAGGATCTTATTACTTGTTACTTATTCAATGTTATTATTTGTATGCTTTATTATGGCGTTTACACATGCAAGTAGTTCTTTTGTTCAGTAAAACACTCCGATCTCTTTTGATTGCTTTGCGATATCAACACAAAATTTGGCTTAGTTGACATGATTGTGATTGTCCAAACTTGATTTTATGAGCTTCCATATATACTTTCTAATAGTCATCATGTCAATCATCAATAATAACAAAATAAATCAATAAATTGCATCACTTTTTTTCTGGGGTTTCTCAGCAGTGATGTAACATAAGAACCTCCAAACATGATCAAAATCATGTTTTTTTTAGGGCTGTCAAATATTAATCGCATCCAAAATAAAAGTTTGTGTTTACATAATTTATGTGTGTGTACTCTGTTAATTATTAATTATATATAAATACACACACATTCATGTATATATTTAAGAAATATTTGCATGTATATACTGTATATACATTTATATAATCTATAATATATATAAATATAAATGTTTTATATATAAAAATAATATTTTTTTCTTAAATATATACATGCTTGTGTGTGTATTTATATATAAATAATAGTTAACAGAGTACACACACATATTATGTAAACACAAACTTTTATTTTGGATGCAATTAATCGCGATTAATCTTTTGACAGCCCTATTTTTTTTGTTAGTTTTTTTTTTATTTGAACGGTTTTCTATCAATTGAGACCATGCACTTGTTTATATCTTTTTTTTGTGTGTAGCGTTATAAGCCATTACTTTTAAGTATGCCACTTAAGACGTTAAATCATTAAAAAATGCCTTCAGGGTGTAAGTGGTTAAAGCCAGATGAAACCGTGCTGACATTCTCAACAACACTGACATGAAAAACAGGAGAAACATTGTGCGACAACAAAAGACAGAATACTTTTCAATCCACAACATTTACCTTGGATTTACTGTACTAACACTAACCGTAAACATGGTATTGTGGCATAAATGTGGGATTTTCATATCAAGTTTTATTACATTATTAATATAGACGTATTAAATATTAAAGGAATAGTGAAATATAGGGCTAATTACAGAATCCAATGGTTAATTTTACTAAGACCTTTTAAAAATGAGGTTGTTAAAATGTTACAGATGCTACTGATTGTGTTAATGAAAATAAATCTGCGTCCCAACTCAAGCTGCAATGTGCGTTTCCAAGAGACAAAACATGTAGGCTAATATTACTAATATTATTTTATATAAGTGTATATAATGAAGAAGTATCCAGCCCCCAGATGTGTCCACAACAGTGAATCTGGCCCCCTTTAAAAAAAGTTTGGACACCCCTGATCTAGTGCTTTTCACACTGCGCTTAACCCCGGGTTATTATCATTCTAAACCCTGCTTTTAACCCTGGGTAAAGAACGTTTCACACTTGTAATTTAGAAGCGGGGTTAGCACTGCTTTTTACCCAGGGTTACCCAAACAACAGGGTTAGCACCACTTTTTACCTAGGGTTATGAAACCCTGCTCCAAACATCAGGGTTAGCACTGCTTTTTACCCAGGGTTACCCAAACATCAGGGTTAGCACTGCTTTTTACCCAGGGTTACCCAAACATCAGGGTTAGCACTGCTTTTTACCCAGGGTTACCCAAACAACAGGGTTTATTACTGCTTTTTACCCAGGGTTACCCAAACATCAGGGTTAGCACTGCTTTTTACCCAGGGTTACCCAAACAACAGGGTTAGCACTGCTTTTTACCCAGGGTTACCCAAACATCAGGGTTAGCACTGCTTTTTACCTAGGGTTATGAAACCCTGCTCCAAACATCAGGGTTAGCACTGCTTTTTACCCAGGGTTACCCAAACAACAGGGTTAGCACTGCTTTTTACCCAGGGTTACCCAAACATCAGGGTTAGCACTGCTTTTTACCCAGGGTTACCCAAACAACAGGGTTAGCACCGCTTTTTACCTAGGGTTATGAAACCCTGCTACAGTGTTAGCACCACTTTTTACCCAGGGTTACCCAAACATCAGGGTTAGCACTGCTTTTTACCCAGGGTTACCCAAACAACAGGGTTAGCACCGCTTTTTACCTAGGGTTATGAAACCCTGCTACAGTGTTAGCACCACTTTTTACCCAGGGTTGGAAGAACTGTTGCCAAACATATAACATGCTAGAAACACAAAAATCACTGCAATATTGATCCAATCATTGACTCTTAAGCATTTGCCAATTTAAATCCAAACAGCAACTTTTTTTTGGCCAGGCAGTGAATAATATGAGGACGCGCAATGCTAGAGCCTTTTACATAAACGGGTCGTCATCGTTAATAACTAAATATTTGCAATTTTATACTCCGATTTGATGTAGTTATTTCCTGTTTAGGCCCCCATGAATTATTTATAGCATTTCTTTGAATTGCTGACAGTACAAGCACAGACACAGATCGTTACCCTTCTGTGACTCTCCTCGCTTTTGCTGCATTCTGGCAGATGTGTCTTCTCCTGCGAAAGGTCAGATAAATCTCCCTCCCCCTCTCCTCTCTCTCCTCTCTCTCCACTTCCTCTTTTTCAGCTCTCCATCTTTCCCTCCCTCCGTCCCTTTTCTGTCCTGAGACTGCATTTCTCTGATGCTGAAACATTCTTCACAGGGGGGGACACATCTCAGCACTGTTGCTAAGCAGAAATCAGTGTGTGTGCATGTATGGTACACACAGGAGGACCGGCGAGAGCCGCTCGCACGTGTAAATGCGTGTCATACACAGAGCTGCGTGAGAGTCCCTCTAGCAGCATTGCAGTACTTCCAGTCAATTAGGGGTGAATTTTGGTGAGTTGGGGGTCTGGAACTAATTTGTCCTGACGACTGAAACCCCAATCAGCCACTACTCCACCCTCCCTTCCCCCGTGTTCCTCCCGTTTCTCTGCACCTCTCTCCTTCATTGAGCGACAGTTACGTAATTCACCCCACAGTGCAGTTGCGTTTTTTTTTATATACAGCGTGTGTGAAATAGAAGGAGAATGAGTGAATTTTCCTCCGGACCATTCCCGTTTGTGTGCTTTGCACACCATCTCTTTGTTTTAACCCTCACTTGCGCTTGCACGCTCCAAAGCCCCTGCGGCACGCATGCATTTGCCATCAGATGGTGCATCACGGCATGTGTAACAATAGTGAAGCACAGAAATGTTCCCTGACCGATCACAGTATACTTCAGATTTTACGTAAATGCTAACGTATGTGTAAAGCAAAATGCATGGCCTTTCAAAGGATATTTTATTTGATAGCATGTGTGAAGCAAGTATCTTTTATCCGTCTAACACCAGCACTCCTCCACATCTAGATTGTTGTTCCGTCTCATCCATTACTTTTCCAAATGTGAAACAATGGGCCGCATTAGTTTTATTAAAGATGCATGTGTGAGTGCATAATATGCATGATTAGAAAAATCTGATGATTAAATTTACGCCACATGCACTGTACGCTAAAGGTCGACCGATAGCGGATTTTACCGATAACAATAAGTTGGTTGGCCCACACTGGCTGATAACCGATTAATCAACCCATAGTTTTTAAAATAGATACTGAATGAAAACAAACATAAAATAGTGCTGAACTTTATTACGAAAATGGCAAAACAGTACTGAATCATGAAAGTGTACTGTACTTTTTAAACTATTAATATATGAATTATACCTTGATCATTAACTAATAGTGCATTAACATATGTTAAGAGATACAACTTTAAAATAAAAATATATATTAGTAAATGTAGGCTACAATACGTTTATTGACCATACTTAACGTTACAAATAAATTCTTATTGTAAAATGTGGCCATTTCATATAAATCTGTTCTAGATTCATTGAGACTTGTTACAGCACTTGCATATTGTTGCCCTTGACTGTCCTAGTTGCTTCTATTGCACTTATTTGTAAGTCGCTTTGGATAAAAGCATCTGCTAAATGACTAAATGTATGTAAATGTAAATCCAAACAGTCATGCGCAAAGATGACTATTTTTAAATATCTACACAAAGGCCATAACATTGAAATTAGACACATGTATATAGAATGTGTACTAAAGAGCAAAATATGAGTGACAGTGACGATAAAATTTTTTTCTAAAAATCAAATGCTTTAATACATTTTCTGTTGGCATAACAAAAGCATAAAGGTGGCCAGCTACTAGGTAGGCTTCTAATGTTAGTGTCCTCAGCCTCGACAGCAAACACACTGCCGTTCTCCACTAATGCAGCATCTAGTCAACAGGTTAATTACTTTATGAGGATATGAAAACACGTATACGGTTTCATAGTCTGTTTTAAATCCGCATCTGAAGTGTCCCGCTCTGTGCACCTCACGTGTCAAAACAAACTCCACAAGGTGTAAGTGATAGTTTCTTTTTCTGCCTCTAGAGGCCGCTCTCATACTGTGTAATAATCATACTGGCATCTTGAGCACAAGTCGGATTTTAATAAAAAAAAAAAAAATTTGAAATTGAAATTCTCCCTATCTATATTGTAAAATGGATATTATAGATGTTTTGAACAAATGTATGCCAGATTTCTCCAAACATTTAGTCCGCTTTACCCATAGACCGTAAAAAAATATGGACGACGCGACTTCATTGACTTCCGCTGACCAGAGTTGAAGCTTTCGGAGGCCGCACACAGCGCTGACATCTCGGGACCAGAGTCTGCGCAGTAGCAGGAAGTAGAGGCGCGATTATCAAAAGCCCGCCCACACTCTCACAGATGCAGAACAATTCATTATGTTGGTGTGAAATAAACAGTTATAGAAGTGTAGAAATGAAAGCTAAAGCTCCAATCTCCTCCCAAAAATCCCGTAAAAAGTCTGTTAGTGCCTCAGTGACAACTTCACTCAGAGAAGCCGATCCAGGGCTATAGGACGTTGGTTAGATCCACGTCCTATATTATTATTATTATTATTATTTATAATAATCTGTTACACTCGTATGCATGTCACAATACAAAAGAAAAGGTCTGTCACTACTTCAGTTTCACTGCGACTTTAAAAGTATTATTATATAATGGTATATAACCCCAACAGTAGTACATGCGCTATATTAATACCTCATTCATTCAAAAATCTTAGGTTTTGCAAGGTAACCACTTTACATTTAGTTTTTAGAGTACTAGACTTTATTCTCATGTTGTCCGTTTTATTTGTGGCACACGTCCACCTTTCTCTGTCCTTCATAAATAAGTTGAGTGAATGAGTGTGGTTGTATCCATGCAGTGGTGCCTTCAACGTCACATTGAGTCAGTCACTCACTCTCACACACATATTATGTGTGTGCTTGTTTTCCCACCTCTGTGGGTTGAACTTGACGCATCCTGCAATGAGCTACAGTGACACGACCCAAGGCCAAGGAACCGGTGAAATACAAAGCACACATGAAAATGTGCACACACATGCATGCCGGGAGCACAAAGACATGTCACAGCCCTGGATTGTGCCAGATTGTGCATGTGTGTGTGTGTGTGTGTGTTTTGGTTAGTGAGTGTATATACTGTATATAGATTCACACACTGGAATCAACAAATGACAAATTGATGTAATGGATGTAAACATGAAATATAGGATGAAACGTGATAGTGCAACACATATCTGCTATTTGTAGCAGGCAAGAAGTGTCTCCGCTTGTACTCAAGGCATGCTACTCTCAAACGTGTCGTGTACAGTTACAGAGCTCAGTTTGCTGCTTCACAAAACCACTTTAAACAACAGCCCGTCATAAAACTTCCTAAGAGTGTGTGTGTATATGAGAACTCAAAGGTATATGGAGTATTTGTGACCATTAATCTTTTCCCCAGACATGCATTTGGAATACGTTTTGCCTGCTGGGAATTATTAGACGCATATTTACAGTTGCAAATTTTGTTAGGTCACTTTTCACTGCCTAAACTGGAAGAAACAAACTCGGTTATGTTTTACATGAAGAAAATGGAGCCTTATTAAAGGGATAGTTCTCCCAAAAAATAAAAATGTCTCGCGCTCAAGTTGTTCCAAACCAAGCAGATTTCGGCAGCCGATGACTACCATAGTGGGAAAAAAAATACTAATGGCTGCCGAAATCTGCTTGGTTACAAACATTCTTCCAAATATCTTCCTCTGTGTTCAGCAGAACTAAATAAATGTATACAGGTTTGGAACAACTTAAGGGTGATTAAATGATGACAGAATTTTCCTTTTTGGGTGAACTACCACTTTAAACTATCCATGTTTACACAACAACGCTTTCAACTAAATACTTTTTATGCATTTTGGCCATTATTTCACACAACAATGGCGTTTTGGGGGCCTGAAAGTGCAAACTTTTGAAAACGGGTTTTAAAGTGCACGTTTTTGAAAGCAGACGTCACAAAAACATTACATTTGTGAAAACGGTGAAGTCATGCGCATGTGTATTATGTGATCAGTCTATAGACGCGTAGTGTTTCTTTACAAAGTGACTTTGCCGACTACTGGCCTGACAACAGAATACAGCGTTTATAATCATTTTCTCGGATCCATGTGAACAGGGAACGTTTCGACAATGCTGACGCCTGTACACGGAAAAGCGTTCTGTTTCGTGTAAACGTACCTAGTATAAATGTTTTTATTATAGTATTTTTTGTAATGTAGTGTGTTTTACTTTTTATACATTCATTTTTAATTAAAAATAGGGCTGTCAAAAGATTAATCGCGATTAATCGCATCCAAAATAAAAGTTATAATATATGTTTGTGTACTGTGTATAATTATTATTTATATATAAATACACACACAAGCATGTATATATTTAAGAAAAAAATATAATTTTTATATATAAAACATTTATATTTATATATATTATAGATTATATAAATGTGTATACAGTATATACATGCAAATATTTCTTAAATATATACATGAATGTGTGTGTATTTATATATAAATAATAATTAACAGAGTACACACACATATTGTAAACACAAACTTTTATTTTGGATGCGATTAATCGGGATTAATCTTTTGACAGCCCTAATTAAAAACAAACCAACATTCCGCATTTATATTTGTGTGTGTGTGGGTGTGTGGGTGTGTGTGTGTGTGTGTGTGTGTGTGTGTGTGTGTGTGTGTGTGTGTGTGTTGAATGGTGATTTGCTTTATATTAAAAAAGAATGCAACATCTTGATATTACTAATCTTAACAATCTTTATTTTCTTTTTGCTAAATATTTCTTAATTCATACAAAAAAAAAAATGTAACTTTACATTTAGTGCCCAAACATGAAGTGTAAAAACTCTGTCTTCCTCTCTGTCCCTGCAGTAAGAGAATGAAGAGGGCAGATAAGAACGGGAAAGGCCTGAGGCATTTCTCCATGAAGGTGTGCGAGAAGGTACAAAAGAAAGGCACTACGTCTTACAACGAGGTGGCCGATGAGCTGGTGGCCGAGTTCACCCACGCCAGCAGCCTGATGCCCGCCGACTCGGTGAGTATCATGATATGATTTTAGGCTTGATTCCTAATTGTGGTCAGTTTTTATTGCTGATAATACTTCTGTCTAGAGATGAATAAATACAAAAAACTTACCACGAGTATTACATTTGGATGCATAACCCTTATGGCTGCATAAACCTTAAAAGTCATGGATTTCACATAATGCTTTCTTACAGTGCCAATTGATATTGATCTACAAAGGCTTTCCTTGTCCTGGACTGTTCTTTCAGAAATGAAATATGCATATAGTCACCATTATGCCTCACCTAAAATGACCATCACTTACTCAGTGTCTGTTTACACTGCAGAATTATACAGAGCTGGACCGTTACAAGATGTTAAAGTTCTACAGGTTCCTCCTGTGGCCTCTCGTGTTAATATGAGCTGTGATTTATCAGTCTGTGGTTTATGAAGAACGTTGAGCACTTCCTGTAGTTCTGCACAATGTCCACCTCACGTCTGGCTGTATCCCAAAACCCCAAACAGGAACAGACACTTAATGTAGATCTCAGATAATATCTCTTTTATAATGAGAGTTTGGGTTTGGGCCACTGGCCTTTCGTAAAATAGAATAATTGCATAAGGGCTGTTTCTACCTGGAGTGAGAGCGGCGTGTTGTGAATATTTTTCGGTATTAGTTCTGACAGTCCACCGGATATTTCCTGGACTGGAGTTTTAAGCTCTCTGCCCTGGTGGAATGCTAAAAGGTGAAATTAAAAAAGCACAGACGAAAATGGACTGGATTATTGCACATCTCCATGCGCTTTGTGACATTGATTGAGCGTGTGTGTTTGCACTTGCAGCAAGCGTACGACCAGAAGAACATCCGCCGGCGTGTGTATGACGCGCTCAACGTGTTGATGGCCATGAACATCATATCCAAAGAGAAGAAGGAGATACGCTGGATCGGCCTGCCCACTAACTCAGCCCAGGAGTGCCGAAACTTAGAGGTGGGTGTGTGTGAAAGACAAATTCACTATCAGAAACGACTTTCCCATTTATCCCAAAGGAGATTTGTGCAGCATCTTCCGGTTAAGTGTTCTGGCTCAAGGCCCCAATATACTGCACTTCAAGCTAAATTAAAAAAGAAACTGGAGTGGCGTAATTTCAAACCAAACGAACGTCATATTGGCCTGATTTTGAGTTAATTTAAAGGTCCCATGGCATGGCATTTTTCTATTATTTTATAGTGTTTCCTGAGGTGTACTTATATTGTTAGTATGATTTTTACATCATAAAATGTCATAATTTAGAAATAAAAGGCATTTTGTCTATACTGCGGTTTGCCCTGTGGCTGACTGCCCTGTTTCAAGATGCGTGTCTGCGGTGAGACTTCAGTAAAAACGCCCACTGTTGTGATTGGCTGACATCTTTGCATTTGAAATGAGCGGAGGGGGCGTGGTTTAACGAGGTCTACGACGCACGAGCTGCTGCCAGAGAGACGGATGGACCTGAGTTCACTTCTCATCAGTTCCCTCAGCATGTCTCAGTTCAGTGAACTGTTGTAGTTACTAGAATATACTTCAGGTTATTATTTTATTTCTAGTCGGAGGGGCTGTCACTCATGTCAGAAAGTTAGTAACTTTAGTAAATTATGGATCAGCGCTGACTCGAGACGCGAACCGTTTAGAACGATTCAGTCCGATTTGGTGAACTGGTTCAGTTCACTAAAAAGAACCGATTCAAAAGAATGATTCGGTCGCGAACCGGACATCACGGAGACGGAGCGATTGCTAACAAAGTTATTTATAGTAACTACGGAGTTGTGACTTGTGAGAGCGCTGTCTGTCAGCGCGAGTTTGTGTTTGTATCTGAGAGTTCTGAATAAACACGAGTCCCAGTCACACCGAGTCCGTCTTCATCATTATTCTACCAACTTTGCAACACATGCAATGTACCATTACAGCGAGATGAACGAGTTAGTAAGTTTGATTAAAGCATTATTTCTAGATATGTTCCAATCATATGAAAAGCGTCAGTGACGCGCATTGAGTAACTTACACAGCGCAAACAAAGACACAACAGCAGTAATCGAATGTAATCCAGTTTATTGTGGGGAAAGCTGGCTAGCCTAGCCGGATACCCTCACGCTTACCCCCCTTCTGCTTAATCTCACGCCGCGTTTGGTGCCTCCGCTGTGGGCCAGATGCAGTACTGGGGGTCGGGGATGTTGAAGGCCGAGCTTCGGCGTGTGTGAGGTTTATCTCTAAAGATGTGGCTCTGCCGATGTTGAGCAGAAATTCCCGACTGTATGCACATAAGAACAGATAGATGCGACGAGGACGTACAAAAACACTGACTCACAAGATAGAAAACACGAAAACACCGTTCTGTCGGGAGAGAGAGAAGCAGCAGTGTGTGCACGAATAATAAATAATTAGCTACACATAAGAAATCACTGATCACAGATCAGAAGGAACTGAAAAAAGACTTCCGTTCCTGCTTGGACGTCAACACAGGAGACTTCAGGATTGGCTCGTCTGGCCTGTCATTTTCTCAAAGGCAGAGAAAGACAGCCAGAACTCGGTTTTACACCGATCAACATTTCTATCCACTTGGGGACAATATTCAGGCTAGGGGAACTCATATTAATGTTGAAATACCTCATAAAATGAAAATTTCATGCCATGGGACCTTTAAGCAAAACCTAATCGACACACAGATTTTTGCCTGTTACCCAGTTCGCTTTGAATGTAAATGCCTTTATCGCAGGCCAGGATCATTTAAAAATCTTGTATAAATGCAATGTCTGTTGTCAGTTTATTGATTTGCATGTAAACCCGTTAAATTGTATTTTGTTTGATAGTTTTCAGTGTTTTTGTAATGCAGATGAACATATTCGCTGATGATAATCAAGATTTACTTTCTTTTTTTTATCTGGGCCGTATCATTTGTACATACTAGAGGTCCATACTTTAAGACTAGTCTAGCGGTCAGCAGGCATTGTGTTAATGAGGACACAATGTGTGTGTTTGAAGAGCCTGACACCATCTGTTAGTGTCACATCTGGGGCTGCCTGACAGAAAGAAACAGAGGGTGACTAGAGGATGATGATTGAGAGGAAGGGTGGGTGGGGGGAGCAACGGCTTGCACACCTTATCTGTGTGTTTCTGTACTCTAAATATAGATATTCATGACAGATATGTACATATTTACATGTGTGTGTGTTTGTGTGTGGGGTCATCTTTCAGCTGGAAAAACAGAAGCGTTTGGAAAGAATTCGACAGAAAAGAGCCCAGCTAGAGGAGCTAATATTACAGGTTTGTACCACACCTGTTTGTGTTTGTATGTGTGTGATGTTTTGGTAAGAAAGCTCTCAGACCTCGCAGCAAAAATTCCAAACAGCACTACATATGGGAATCATCTGTAGAAAAGGAATGAAACTAATTCCACTTAACCATTCCGGTACTTTAACATTTAACTCTTCATTTATCTATCCATTTTAGTACTTATGAGGAAGCTCCTACTAATATAAGTACAGTTATTCTGTTCATTTCTAGTTGGGCATGAAGAAAGTAAAGACTTTCTGTTCAGTGACTAAAAGTGCTCCAACTCATTTAGTTTATGAATGAGTCGCTTTACAATTCAAACCATTGTTTCATGAGTTAGAGACGGATTCAACGCAACCAAATACATAAACACGCTGTAAATACTCACAACTCAACCAAATACATAAACACTGCAAATACTCTCAACACAACCAAATACAGAAACTCTGCAAATACAACACAACCAAATACAGAACCACTGCAAATACTCACAACTCAACCAAATACTGAAACTCTGGAAATACTCTCAACACAACCAAATACAGAAACACACCGCAAATACTCACAACACAACCAAATACAGAAACACACAGCAAATACTCACAGCACAACTAAATACTGTTACATGCTGCAAATACTCACAACACAACCAAATATAGAACCACTGCAAATACTCACAATGCAACCAAATATAGAAACATGCTGCACATACTCACAACGCAACCAAATACAGAAACATGCTGCAAATACTCACAACACAACCAAATATAGAACCACTGCAAATACTCACAATGCAACCAAATATAGAAACATGCTGCAAATACTCACAACACAGCCAAATACAGAAACATGCTGCAAATACTCACAACACAACCAAATACAGAAACACACAGCAAATACTCACAGCACAACCAAATACTGTAACACGCTGCAAATACTCTCAACACAACCAAATACAGAAACACTGCAAATACTCACAACACAACCAAATACAGAAACACTGCAAATACTCACAACACAACCAAATACAGAAACACTGCAAATACTCACAACACAACCAAATACAGAAACATGCTGCAAATACTCACAACACAACCAAATACAGAAACACTGCAAATACTCACAACACAACCAAATACAGAAACATGCTGCAAATACTCACAACACAACCAAATACAGAAACAATGCAAATACTCACAACACAACCAAATACAGAAACACTGCAAATACTCACAACACAACCAAATACAGAAACACGCTGCAAATACTCTCAACACAACCAAATACAGAAACACACAGCAAATACTCACAACACAACCAAATACAGAAACACTGCAAATACTCACAACACAACCAAATACTGAAACACACAGCAAATACTCACAGCACAACTAAATACTGTTACATGCTGCAAATACTCACAACACAACCAAATATAGAACCACTGCAAATACTCACAACACAACCAAATATAGAAACATGCTGCAAATACTCACAATGCAACCAAATATAGAAACATGCTGCAAATACTCACAATGCAACCAAATATAGAAACATGCTGCAAATACTCACAACGCAACCAAATACAGAAACATGCTGCAAATACTCACAACACAACCAAATACAGAAACACACAGCAAATACTCACAGCACAACCAAATACTGTAACACGCTGCAAATACTCACAACACAACCAAATACAGAAACACTGCAAATACTCACAACACAACCAAATACAGAAACACTGCAAATACTCACAACACAACCAAATACAGAAACATGCTGCAAATACTCACAACACAACCAAATACAGAAACACTGCAAATACTCACAACACAACCAAATACAGAAACACGCTGCAAATACTCACAACACAACCAAATACAGAAACACGCTGCAAATACTCACAACACAACCAAATACAGAAACACGCTGCAAATACTCACAACACAACCAAATACAGAAACACGCTGCAAATACTCACAACACAACCAAATACAGAAACATGCTGCAAATACTCACAACACAACCAAATACAGAAACACTGCAAATACTCACAACACAACCAAATACAGAAACACGCTGCAAATACTCACAACACAACCAAATACAGAAACACGCTGCAAATACTCACAACACAACCAAATACAGAAACACGCTGCAAATACTCACAACACAACCAAATACAGAAACACGCTGCAAATACTCACAACGCAACCAAATACAGAAACAAGCTGCAAATACTCACAACCAAATACAGGAACACACTGCAAAAAGCACAGACCACAACGTAAATGTTTTGGGAGATCCCAAAAGGTGACAAACCTGGCTGAGTCCACTTATTGCTCAATGTCTTCTAGTCAGAGCTTTTACTCTCTGCCTGTAGTGTTTACATTAATTTTGCATCAGAGAAGCACTTGCAAGAGATGCACGGCCGTATGCTGCAAGCGTTAGACACCATAAAGTGCATGTGAGCATTTGAAAGCAGCCGTCTGTCAGTATTTTTGTGTCAGAGTTTTGTTTATTGAATATATATATATATATATATATATATATATATATATATATATATATATATATATATATATATATATATATATATATATATATATATATATATATATATATATATACACAGTATATGCATATAGGCCTACAGCATTCTTTTTGTGTGTGTGTTTATGTGCAATTGGAAAAAACTGAAAACAACTATCTTTAGCATACACAAGTGCCATTGTGCATATACAGGGAAAAAAAACTAATTGATTCTGAATCATTGAATAACGAACTGCGATGCATCAGATATTTTTTTTTCTCCAACCCCTACTAAATATATAAGCAACGTGAAACTCAAAATCTTCTAAAAAAATTATTTGTCCAGTTAGTGCCATTACTAGCCTCGCTCCATAACATCAGAAGAAGAGAAGAATAGATGAGTAAAAGCAGAAGATGAGAGGGGGAAGGAGACATTAACTGTGGCCAGCTGTGGAAAAGCAGCAATCTTCTATTATTGATTAATTTTTTTTAAGTGAGACGAGACTGTCGTCCATCTCCTGCTGTCAAATTAAAGCCCACACACAGTATCTCAGGAAATCACTGCGGTCTGTTTGTGTTGATGTGTGACATTAACACCGAAAGTCTGTACTATAGATGAGCGTAAGTGATATGGCGTGTAATGCAACAGATCACAGTGATGAAGTCCGTGATGTGTGTATACATCAGATGAGGCCTTGATTCTGCTGGGATATTGATCAGGACTTGCACTCCAGCAGGGTAGGAGCTAGGAGGGCTGCTGGAGCGCTAAATTAAATGCATTGGCTTGGTTCTAATCTTTGACCAACCCCCACACATCCCGAATGACATGAGTTAGCGTCTGTGTGCCCATGTTAGTGCAACGACTACACAAAGCTTTTTATTTATCAACAAACTGACTGATTTAACGTTAATAAGTAGGCCCTTCATGGCCGAAACGGTCTGTGTACATGTGTGGTGAATTGTGCATCTCTTCCCGTGAGCAGCAGATCGCCTTCAAGAATCTGGTGCAGAGGAACCAGGCAAACGAAGTGTCGTCCCATTCAACTCCCCCTCCAGGATCTGTCATTCAACTTCCCTTCATCATTCTCAACACAGACGTCCGCACCATCATAGACTGCTCCATCTCGAGTGATAAGTACGAGATTTCTCTTCTGTAGAAATATCCTCCACGAGGGGAAAGAGGAGATTTTCGCTCAACAATATTTACTGTATTTTATATGATTTTAGTATTTGTTTGAGCTCATTTTAAGCATTATTTTTGAATCGCTGTTTCATTTAGCAATCCAAAGCGCAAGCATACGTCATTTCATTTTCATGGTTGTGATAGGAAGTCTGTTTCTTTTCTGCGAATTGGTTCTTTCGGACAGTTTGTTTCAATGAACCGATTCACTAGTTTGTTCACGTAATCACGCAATGGCGTCAAGTATGTGGAATTCTATTATCAAAAAACTCAATAATGACGTTAAACGCGATTGTTTTACATGTCTAAAGTGAATAAACTAGTCTTAATCAGCACTTTTGCTTAACACACAAACTCATTCCTCCAAACAGGTGTGAATACCTCTTTAACTTTGACAACACATTTGAGATCCATGATGACGTTGAGATCCTGAAGCGGATGGGCTTGTCTTTGGGGCTTGAGAACGGCACATGCTCTCCAGAAAGCCTCAGTGTGGCCAAATCTTTAGTGCCCAAGTCTATGGAGGCTTATGTCACCAGTAAGTATCTTCTGATTAATGTTCCTCGAAAAAACTCATTTTCAATCATTTTTTCCTGAGTGTCTTTTTTGTTTTGTATGACATTCTTTCTCTGTAGCTTGTGTGAATGCTTGTGCCTGACAGGATCTCACAAAACATTATCATGGCAGGTCTGATAGATAATAGCATATCGTTTGAAAAGATGAAGTAATTATCATAGATCTTAAAATAACTCTTCTTGCCTTCGTTTTACTGATGCAAAACTGCGTGATTGTAAATTATTTCTTTGTCTCCTCAAAAAAGACACTTTACTTCATTACCTAGTTCTGGCATGAAACTCTAAATGGCGCAGAATGATAGGTCTTTAACTCATTTGGTACAGATCGCATCATTATCTACATAGCACAGCTGATTGGTTGCTGTTGTATGAGCAGCCAATGAGCTGCGGCTCAACATTCAAACAAATACCCTCCACCTTCCCCAGCTCCACCTGTGTAGATCTGCTTCAGGGTTAATTCATGTATGTTACATGTGCAGCAGCAGCAGCATGTCTTGCATGCTCACAGCAGTGTCTGTGAATGTTTTGGCAGTATCAAGTCTCTGTACTTGCTCTGCAACAGCAGTAGCGTAGCAGATCTATTCAACCACGACTAAATGCATTAACATTGCCATTTCCATTACCATGCCAATCTTTATTACCATACCAATCTCCCGAGAGTTGTCATGACAGAACTACAGTCACCTTTATATAAAGGGTTATTCAGCTCCCAACTATCTACAGTTCCCAAGTGGAATAAAGCAAGACAAACTAAATCAAGCATTTACTGTAGCACTGTACCGTGGTTTCATCTCACATGCGGACAGTAACAGGACACCCAGATCAGTGGTGAGCTGAGTGTGATGCCCCATCTGCCACAAAATCTGCAAGTCATATATTGGCAGAGTCCAAAATCAACACTCACCTAACCTCAATTTAGCAGTTTTTTTAGGCAGCTAATACTTGGTTAACCCTATAAAGCCTGCTGTATAGTGTTTGATACACAGGCCTCTAACTTATCAACATGACACAATCAATTACAAGCCAATACAAGCAAATTATTATAATTATAAATTATTATTATATGTTATATGTTTGACCCCCCCCCCCCCCCAATTAAAAACTAGGAAGCTTTGATCATAAAATTAAGCATTTTTCAAAGGCTTATTATTATGAGATCTAGGGTGGGTTGCACCAATAAGGATTAAATGAAGTACAGTTTAGAGCTAATCTAGGATGTGTTAATCTAGGCCTCATTTTAAATCAAACTGTTGCACCACTTCATTTTAAACCCAGATTAACAAATCAGGGATTAGAATTCTAACCTGCGATTAAAACCTCCATTTATGATTAATTTCCTCCGCCATGATGGATTCGCAATTGACAGCAACAATACTAAGGTTCCATTTCCTTCTTTATTGACCACCAGAAACTCTCTCTCTCTCTCTTTCTCTCTCTCTGTGACAATAGTAGCTCTTGCCAATAAAGGAAATAAACTTGTAAAATGTCAGCTGTCTTTATAAAGCACTACATATAGAGACCGTTACTAAGCAAACAGGCAATGACATTGTGGCAGCACGTGCAGATTTCATAAGCCTGGAAATATATTTATAGTATTAATTATTGGAGTAATATGGCAGTGTAATTTATGACAAAACAACCGAGATAAGAAAAGATAAGCCGCTCTTGTGACAGCGCAGCCCTGTCTGTTTAATCGCCGCCCAGCAGTCACGCGTGGAGAGGGTATGAGTGGCGCTCACCTCATCATCACCGCTGCCGTTAAATGCTAAATGTATTCCTCTTATTTTCTTTTTACGACACCGAGATGAGTGACGGATCCGCATCCCGGACTCAATAGCAGGCGTAAGACCCTCACACTCTGCCAGCTCAATGCGCTTTATTTTTCATTTTTATTAGTAATAAACACCCCTCTGAGACCTGACGACACACACACTGTTTCTATCTCTGTTCACTCCTCTACATAGTTTAATTGTAGGTGCACTTTATTTTATTTAAACCTCCTCACATGTAAGTTTAAAGTTAATCCCTAATTAAGATTTAAATCTGAGTTTAAAGTTAAGGAACAACAGGATTAAAGTTAATCTATCTTAAATGGATAGTTCACCCTGAAATGAAAATAAAGCCATCTTTTACTCGCCCTGCTGTTGTTCCAATGCCCTATGTCTTTCTATATTTTTCGGACCTCAGAAAGAAACATTTTGAAAAACGCCCTGCACATGCTCCTCCATATATTAATAATAATAATAATAATAAATTGTATTTGTAGTGCACTTTACATTTGGAACAAATCTCAAAGTGCTACAGTTGAGATAATTTAAGAACGATAAAATACTAATAGATTGAATAGTTAAAAGTCAGAAGTTCTCCTAAAAAGAAATGTTTTTAGTCCTTTTTTAAAAGTCTCAATAGTTTGAGGTGCCCTCAGATGGTCGGGGAGGTTCCCGACCATCTGAGGGCATCTCAAACTATTGAGACTTATAATGGCTGTCAATGGCAACCAGGCTAAAACTTAACAAAAAAGATACAAAAGTATCACGCAATGATACAGTGAGACGCGCGTCATATATGGAAAGTGTTCAGGAGGCATACTATAAAGTTTTGCGAGAAAGAAACCGTAATATTCAGTCAAAACACTGAGCTTGGCCATTACTGTGCGCGTTCCTGTGAGTGCGTGTGAGCCGTGATGAAGAGACTGCCTGATCAGTGTGTATATATACGTCTCAAAAATATATAAATCAAATATAAAATTCCAAAACAAAACTATATGGAACAAAACCAAGACAATGGACAATGTGAGCTTTTTGCGGCAAATGAGAAAAGCAGCTAAATAATTTCTTTGTCATGGGGACAACAATATAATTTTTTAATGAAATTATACAAAATAAATTTTTATGGACAGGTAAGAAATATGTATGGCCTTTATTTTTCTCCATTCCAATTGGTACGTTGTTTTTGTGCGAGCATACATGCACATCAGTCACCAGTGTTGGGGAAAGTTACTTTGAAAAGTAATGCATTACAATATTGTGTTACTCCTTTAAAAAGCAACTAATTGAGTTACTTAGTTACTTTTTAAGAAAAGTAATGTGTTAAGTTACTTTTGCGTTACTTTTTCTCACCTGGGCCGGGGTTGTTTGTTTTTTTGTTTTTTCTTTTATAACAAAAAAAGTTCTTTTTTTTTTTGCAAATGTAAAGACCTCTTCATACCAAAATTTAAATAATAAGCCTCAGGCTGAGGTAAAAAGGCAAATTCATGCATGCACAGTAGAGGGCGCAGCTCCATTCTGGATCATGCAAGAATTGGACGCACGAGAAAAAAAGTTTACCAATAAAAACAAAAAATCTAGTCATTTTTGCTCATGGTTTCAAGTGAATCATCAAAGGTCAGCACTAAGACATTGGTCAGTAAAGGTAGATTAAATGCATACAAATATTTGTTTTATTTAACATTTAATTATTGGAGGTTTGCATATTACTCTGATTTTGCATTTGACTGATTTTATTCATTTTGAGGAGTACTGAATCTTTGTGCAAGTGAGATGAATAAATGCTCACATTTAGTCTAGAACTACAATAACCATCATGTTTACACACAACGCCTCTGCACTTACTCTCGGTTTCAGAGGACAGGAGTCAAATACATGTGAAAAAGTAACTCAGATATTTTGTTGTAAATTTGAAAAGTAATGCCTTACTTTACTAGTTACTTGAAAAAGTAATCTGATTACGTAACTCCAGTTACTTTTTAATGCGTTACCCCCAACACTGTCAGTCACACGCTTTACCCTTCAGCCACAGATTTACTTCCTGTTCTGTGCAAATAAAGCCACACGTCTTGTCGAGATGCTGTCTTAAAGGGGTCATGAACTGGCTTTTTTTTATTTTTTTTATACTGTTATCTGAGGTCAACTTATGGCGTTTGTGTGGTTTTTACATTCAAAAACATCATAATCAATAAGTAATAGGCTATTTTCTGCCTTGGTTTTGAGGCTCTCTGAGAAACACTATGATTTGATGGGCGTGCCGAACTGAAGACTTGGAAGTAAACGCTCACGGCTAGGATTGGATAATATTTGCATATTTAATGAGCTTCAGCTTCCGTCTGTCCCAGGAATCGTCTAGGGGAAATGCTCAGAGAACTCGCAAAATATCAAACAAACACTAAATCTCTCTCTCTCACACACACACACACACACACACACACACACACACACACACACACTCGCGCGGGGAGACACACACTCACACTCGCGCGGAGACACACACACACACACACTCGCGCGCGGAGACACTCACACTCGCACGGAGACACATTCACACACACACACACACACACTCGCGCGCGGAGACACACACTCACACTCGCGCACAGAGACACACACTCGCAAGTCTCTCTACACATAATCAATACACAATACTATCAATGCAATACGATCACGTATATAAAACATGTTTTACTCACATAAGTGTGCTGCACCATTCCTGTCGGGTCCAATATAGAAGGCACACCATTGTGTTTCAATCTCTATTTTTTGTCTGCAAATCCCCACGTGAGCTGGAACTTCATTAAAAATAAAGTTCAACCTCATATTCCTAATATTAGGATCCGAGGGAAGCTTATGCAGAGACTGTGTTCTTCCACAACCAGGAATAGTGCAATATCATGATATCCTCGGCATGTTTATTGCTGCTGGCTAGAGCAATCCTACCATCTCCATGAGTCGGTGGGCGGGGCTACTGAATTAAACACGTGCTTATTATTCTGTAGAGGCGGTGTTTCGTCGCACGATGACGTAAAGGTGAAGCACAAGATCGTTTTCAGGGTCTGGTGTCTATAAAAGCTTTTCTTTGACTAACAAGAAAGTTTTCAGCTCTGAAACTTACAGGATATTCTTATATTTGCCATGACCTCTTATCTATCAAAAGCTCAAGGAAAAGTTGATTTCTCAATTCATCACCCCTTTAATAATACAGGTTTTAGTGTTCGACTTATGATGTCTAAATAAACCTGTGTTTCTGTCCCGACAGACATGGCCAGAAATTCCAACAGAACCCCTCTCAGCCACACAAGGTATGTTGATCAACACAGCATCTCCACACTTTCCTTTGAGCTGATGTTGAGATAACATCAGATGACTCTCTCTGTCCACAGTCACAGCAGCTCTGCCCCTTCACACGCCTCAGAGTCTCGCGGACAGACGCCCAGCTCCTTCAACGAGGAAGAGGACGACGAGGACGAAGACGAGGACAATCCCTCTTCCCCAGAGTGACGGTCAGGGTTCCCGAGAAGTGTCGGGGAGGAACGCTACACAGGAAATAAGCTGCCACTCCTCTCTATATTACCATATTTTTAACGTCCCTCCCAATTAGTTTCTTCCTCTTTCCCAGTTTGGCACAAAACGCCAGGGGTCTTTGGCTCCAGGGGAACTTCTGTGGTGCTTTTCAGGCTAGCGAGCCGCATAGAGGGGATCGATTTAAGTGAAGGTTAACAGATGCCTCGCGTCATCTCGGTCTACTTCCTTTCTCTGCTTCCTATCCAGAGGACTTTCAAATTCTTTCCAAAAATGTATTTATTTCGGTCATATTTGAATATGACAGTATCTGCGTAGTCCAGTGGGCTAGTGCCACTTTATTTTCTTCTCCGTGGGGATCGGAAAGCAGCGTCCTGATCTGTTCGCCGATTGGAAGGACTTTACATCCTTACATTAAAAAAAAAAATGGAAAATGTTCTTTTTTATAGGTTGATTCAGTGTCATGTTGTTGTGTTGTATAGTTTATTCCTTGTCATTCATCACAATAGTAGGATATTAAAATATGGATGGTTGTCATCTGCCGTTCCGGGTTCAGCACGTTGCCTCAAGCTGATTGAATGTTGTTTGTTGGGAGATGTAGTCTTGTTGTGAGTGATTTAAAAACACAGTTTTGTTTGAATTGAGAGTGGCCGATGGAAAGGAAACAGCCCTGATCCACTCAGGTCGGCATTTTAAACCAACTCAACTTATGAATATGAATTTTGGTTTGCAAATGTAACTGTATGTACATGTATACATATATAAACATATAATTTTGGTTACCTCTGGTGTGGTGTGGTCTAGAAAAAAAACGGAATACTTTAAAACCATAATATATGGTAGTATTAAAAATACAATTATTAAACCTTGATATTCAAAAATGTAAATCATTTCAGCCGTAGTTGGCGCTTAACCCTCTCTTCGGTCATTTCTGACCCGAATTTTTAAAAATAAAAAATGTTAAAAATCGTAGCTTCAACGGAATGGTATGAAACTTGTCGACTTTATTGGTACTTGGTATATGAACACACAAACAAATTTAGGGACAGGATTTATAAAGTCTAAAAAAAATAGTCACACTCAGGGTCTTCGACTTACCCCCATAGGAAATTAATGGGAAATTGGCAAACATGAAAATACAGAGTTTTTTTTGTGCGTAAAATCTACAAATCAGCCACGATGCAGAAAAAAAGCACACAACAGTGAAGGGGTGAATCTCTAAAACATCAAGAGTGCAAAACAGACAAATACGCGCACACACTTATACACACAAAAACACACGCACACACAAATTAACGTGTGTCATTGCAAAAGCTAATTTTGTGAAAAGAGTTGCTGTTCATTGAATTGTACAAAAAAATATTTTAATGAAAATGTTTATTATAAAAGGTTAATAAAAAAATTTTATGACTGAAAGAATTGCACTTTTATTAAGTTACAATTAAAACAATGGGTAACAATGCTTTCCATTTGTTCTCTTTCTAATGCAATGTTCAGGTTTGACTGTATTATAAAGTAAAACTGGCACTTCAAGTTACCATTTAAATCAAACAAACAAACAAAAAACTTGACAAAAATAGTCTTTGAGAATCTCTTATTATATATTAAAATCCACAACCTGAAAAAAATATGCAAATATTTGCAAAAACAACTAGAATTCACAAGCCTTTCTACAGAGAGCTGTAAATCTATCTGGTTAAAATATGACATTGCATGATAATAATGCTTATGCTGCCTTCACGTGCTATAGGAATTATCATAAATACGAGTTTCCTAGGTAAAAATTGCACATGAACGCCCTCTGATGTCGTGTTTACCACTGGGAAGTTCAGAAATAATTTTGATACCCCAATTCCCGAGATGGGCGTGTCATAAGCTTTAAACATGGTGGCGGGGAGAACTAGACTGCTGTGGCAGGTGTGGTTTTATTGTTTTTTTTCCCCCCCCAAAACAGCTAGGTCGTCTTGTCTTGACATTAATGTAGTACATATTTACATGTAAGAGTAATCATATGAAGCGTATTGTATGTTTGGTACACAGCGAAAATATTCTGCATTTGACTGAAATTACAGAATCAGCAGAAAGCGGACTATCTGGAACATTTATATAGTTGTCGGTGCATGGGAGACTACATGTGATGTTGGTTTTAATAAGATTTTCCCAATAAATAGGCAAGAATAAACTGGTGTCCACCATGATTCCTGTTCACTCCGACAACAAAGCACTTGAATGCTCGTAATCACGACTTCTAAAGTGGGAATTAGGAAATTTCCGATAGCACGTGAAGGCAGCATTAGTCTCTACTTTAACCTGAAATACAGCATTAATATATATATATATATATACATACATTATATATATACATATATACATTTTCTATTATATTCAATGGAATTTTTTTTTATCATAATTATTGCATAAATGTTAATTATTATCATAAAATTCTCTCAAAACACAAAAGAAAGAAAGAAAAAATATTATTGAACAAAAATACATTTAATGGATTTTACTGAAAAAATTATACTAATTGATTTCCGGGGTCGGGTCACTTTTGACCCGAAGGTCCTGAGTGTGACTGGAAAACGAAGAACCTCAGAGGGTTAAATTACCCCAAACCATCAAGTCATCCTAGCTGTATATGACTTTTCCTCTTTCTGATGAACACAATGTAAGAGTGGGTCGCCTACAGTGGCTCACGCTGCAGGGTTGCCGAACAACTAAAGAAACGTTATCAGTAAGATGATAGAAAACTGTACATTTCTCTTCTTTACCACCCACTGCAACTTACACCAACGACGGAAATAAGCGCAGTTACAATAGCAAAATATGCGGGAGAGCTTTGCTATAGTGTGACTATATTGTATTGCAATAGGGAGCACTTAAAAGTCAATACCGGATCAAAACTAGTTAGCACATCATTTGTAATAGAAAGGATTTAATGACAAAATCTGGTTACACTTGAAACAGTTTCAAAATGGATGTATGAGATGATAAACTTATACCATTAATCGCACCCAGCATGAATGTTACCTGAGGGATAGATAGAGAGAGAGAGAGAGAGAAGAGAAGAGAAGAGAAGAGAAGAGAAGAGAAGAGCGAAATAGCCAGAGCAAAGAAGCCCTAGTGAAAGGAAGAGCCAGAGAATAAAGAGACCGAGCAACAGTTACAATCTTCTTTTATCTTTTTCTTGACCATGTGACCAATCCCAGACATGAGACATTCAAGCTGACCAATCAGACCAAACTTCCCCCACTGTGCTAAAGGTGTGACACACATTTGGCCTACAGGCCTTCAGCATCCTCTGTCTGAGGAATTACAAATGGCCGCTCTGATAGGAGAGATGGGGGCTGACAATAATAAAGCACATTTATTTGTTCAATTTCAAATATCTTCGATTATTTTCAATCCTACAACAATCAGAGTTATATTAATAAATAACCTGACGCTTCCAAGCTTTATAATGGCAGTGAATGGGGTCCATCCATCCATCATAAAAGTGCTCCACACGGCTCCGGGGGGTTAATGAAGTGAGGCCATGCGTTTGTGTGAGAAAAATATACATATTTAACACGTTATAAAGTCAAATATCTAGCTTCTGAACTTACAAAAAAAGTATAACTGATGTTCAGATTCAGATGTCGGACGTAGCGTAAGCATTTTGAACTGCGAGAGACATTAAATTTTTTCATAAGTTAAATACAGAAGGTGGTCCGGTGGAAGCTAGATATTTTACTTTATAACGTGTTAAATATGGATATTTTTCTTACACAAGCGCATGGCTTTGCTTCAGAAGGCCTTTATTATCCCCCGGAGCCGTGTGGAGGATGTTTATGATGGATGGATGCACTTTTTTCATTTTCATTTTGAAGTGAACTAATCCTTTAAAACCTTGTAAGTGCTGGGTTATGTTATGGGTTTAGACAAACCAATATGTACTGTAATGGCAATTTAACAGATTTCTTGAAAAACACTAGTACAACTGCATCGAACATCTCCTTAAAGGGGCTATATGTAAGAATATTCATATTTTAATCACTTTTTTATTGCTAATGTGTGTCACGAAACTTAAACAAACAAACAAAAAACAGACCTTCCCAGACTTCCTAGGTTGTCCGTGAAAGCCTGTTGACTGATTTTTATGTGAAGGACTCTGGACGTTTTTACCGGGAAAATCAAAAGTACGTTTCACACGTGCTCCCGAGAGCCTCTCTTCCGTTCTGACACATGAAATGAATGATGATACAATATTCAGGAAATGCAGAAAGAGCCCTTCTGTAATGTAATGTCAATGCGTCATGCAGAGAAAAGGGATTCATTCAAACTATAGTCTCACAATAGCCAGATCTATATAGGGTACAACGGGGCTAACGGCTCCTGGTTTGATTTTCCTCTAAACCACTAGAGGGCACAAAAACGTGCCGCAGCACTTTCCAAAACATCCGCTTTTCAAGATGCACGTGGAAATTTGTCTGATCCTTGACGCGATCACGGGCAGCAGCGCAAAGCTGACTCTGTGCTCATTTGATCTAATATTTGATGTTTTTACATTTTTGTAGATGTAAGTAGCAAATGAGAATCGCTAAAATTATTGAATATATTTTGAGGCAAAGGTCTTGTTGATTTTCAGTTTTGTTCAAGGTAAATAAAGCAACAGTGTTTCAATAACGGAAGAATATGTAAAAGTATGGTATTTGTGGACTTTTCCATTTGTTGACATGACATAGATTCAGATGGGAAATATCATATGTTCAGTGGGTGTCCACCTTAGAGATAATCACCATATTTATAATGAATCCATCATATTTAACCCTCTATGGTATGGGGTTTCCTCCAGGCAACATAGTCTATTTTTGTTTATTTTTTATAATTTTTAATAAATTGAAACACCAATTCATTGTTCAAACCTATCTCAGGGATCAATGAAAGTGCAAAAAAAATTGGTCACATGACCCACAGGGGTCCATTTTGTGTCCTGTTTCAGCACATGTGCACAGGTCACATGGCTCCATATTTTCTCCACTGAAAAGTGCATTTTTCATCCCAAAAAAATATGAGTCGCCTTAACTGGTGAGTAAAGAAGTATTTTCAAGAACTTTACACTATATATCATCAAATGTTTTCGAGTAAATAAATAAAAAACTGTCCTCAAGGCAGCATTGTACCATAATGGAATCGCATAAGGCTGTACCAGACACACTAGTTTGGATACAAATATAGTATATTTGTAAGGACAAGAGTTAGAATTCTCTAAATATATCTGCAATTTTGTATGATTTTGTAATGCACGTATAAGAATAGTAATTCACATACTATAACTGCATATATTATGATCTTCACATTCTCTATAGCACTTAAAAAAATATATAAACAGTTGATGAGGAAGAGGATGAGGTGTCATGTGATGAAGAAGATGAGGTTATATTATATATCGAGGATGAAGATGAGGATGAAGATGGAGATGATAATGTGTTCCACGATGGTACAATGTTGCCTTGAGGCTACAAAATTAAAAAATAAATAAAAGCAATTATAAAAAATTATATTGCTTTTGCTATAGTGTCCTATTTTAAGCAGGAAAAACACCACACATATTTTTTCCCTCACTGAAATCATATTGCGTACCATAGAGGGTTAAACATATGATACTAATCATATCATATAATTTACTGTTACTACTGTAAATCATTCAATTAAATTATGGGATCTCCTTCAGTGCTTTCAGAATCTTCGCTTTTTAAAATTATTTTGTCTCTATATTTTTAAAATATATTTCTACATTACATTATATTTATTGAATTAAAATGTATTCTTTTTAGGGCGGTCAAAAGATTAATCGGGATTGATCTCATCCAAAATACAAATTTGTGTTTACATAATATATGTGTGTGTACTCTGTTAATTATTATTTATATATAAAAACACACAAGCATGTATATATTTAAGAAAAATGTATTATATTTATATATAAAATATTTATATTTATATATAATATAAATTATATAAATGTATATACAATATATACATGCAAATATTTCTTAAATATATACATGAATGTGTTTGTATTTATATATACATAATAATTATACAGAGTACACACACATATATTATGTAAACACAAACTTTTATTTTGGATGTGATTAATCGCGATTAATCTTTTGACAGCCCTAATTCTTTTATTAATCAAAATATACAGAAAATAGTTCAAACTTTACTAAAGGGATTGTTTTGAACAAGACATTATTAAAAACATATTATTTTAGCTAAAGTATTTGTATCAAATATCAATACTGTGTGTCTTTCGCCCCGTGTGTCTGTGGGGTAAAAGGCCCCCCTCGCCACCTCATATGTTAATACGATTTTTAAACAAAATAAACCGTTTTGATTTATTTTCACACAAAATCTATTGCTCCATAAATGTTGTGCCTTTAGCCCCGTTGTACCGTTTAAAATATTCTTTATAATAAAACTATCAGATAACAGTTTTAATGGCTAGCGGTGACGCTATAACAACACTAAAAAATAAAAGCGGAAAATGTACTGGTAATTTTCTCCCATAGACCACCATAGACATTTAGGGGGACAAGTAATTAGATAATAATAATTAGAAATGGCCAAATTGTCCGAGCCCCCCCATTATTTGAAATTATTGCCTTGCACTACATTCACGATTTTACAGCGCTGCACGTTATGATGACAAAAAGTTTTTAAAAAATACAATTTTTAGTCTGGTCTGCCTCAGGTCTAAAGGCGCTCGTCAATGTCAAAATGATTGAGATGGCCAATCAAATCAAAGTAGGCGGGGTTTACTGTCTCTTTTGGCTCGTTCAGTCTTCACACAGACAAGCACGTCAATCTATGGCTTAATGTCATGACGGGGATATCTATTCTTTCCGGTGAAACTTCAAAACAAAATGCACACAAACGCCCACACTGTTAATATACAATCATTGAACATCTTTGATTTTAATGAAGGAAAAAAACTATATGAGGGCGGACTCGAACCTGTGCCCTTCGACATGGTTTACAAAAAGTCTTCCACCAGACCACCAGAGAATTCTAATGTTAAATGCACTAACGGGAACAATCTCGAGACTAACGGTATATTTGACGCAAATTAATGCAAAATTATTTGAAAATAGTCCCAAAATGATTATTTCCCAACTAGAATTAGACCTAGAAGTTTCTTTTTGCTTTATAAAAATAACAAAATTGCCCTCCCCCAACCAATGTTCAAGACATGGTTACAGCCTTGATCCAGTAATTTTACGGAAATTTCCGTTAACCCTTAAAACACAAACTAATGCAATGTGTAATTCAAAATACAGGTAAAACACCTGTAAAAAAAATCAATACGGAAAATTCTTTCATACAGTACATTGTGCCCTATTTTAACAGACTTTCTTTGTACAGTGAAGGGTTTCTGAAGTCTACAGAGCCTCTTTAAACTGGAAATGAAATCAATAGTTTTATGAGTTTGTGTTGTTCAGAGAAAAAAAATGCAGTTAGAGGGCAAAAGGAAGAGAGGATGATTAAGAAAATGTACAAAACATATAAAGCAGTGTTTTTTAACCAGTTGACCAGGACCCACTAGGATGGCTTGCACACTTCCAAGGGAAAGATGGCTTAAAATAAGACAAAACGTGTGAAAATAAGATAAAATATTGTAAAATATTAAAATATTCTTGTGATATTGGACAAGCATATTCTGTATGATTTTATTTTAAGTGTGATTTCAGGACTTGGAAACAAATTTATATATATATTATAAGATGTATATTTTATTCAGTAGGAATGGCTTTTTGTGAGTAAAAAAAACATTTAGTTATTGAAATTATGAAATTTAATTATTCATAGCCTAATTATTTTAATATTGCCACTCCTACTAATTTCTGAAAACAAACCGTTCTCAAACGAACATCTTTGCCATATCAGAATGAGGAGTCAAGAAGGTTAAGATATAAAAGTGATCAATTATAATGATAAATTCATGTTCATGTTCGTGAAACTTAAATTCTGCTGTGGTACAAGGTTGCCATATTCGACAGTTTCTATTTTTGTGGGGGTATTTTTACACCAAAAACAAAATAATGAGAAAAGTGTTGTTGGAACACTGTGTGCCATAAAGGATAACCGGGATCAGATGTCATTCTCACGCCAAAGGCAAACAAGCAGCCGCATCGATCAACACACACACACACACACACACACACTCTCACTGCATTTTTGGTTTGTTTTTTACATAAATTCATTATCTTAAATGTGGTTATCATGAGCATTTGCAAGAACATCTGTAGCGGTGTCAAAAGTCAGTTAGAATTACAGCAAACTAAATATCCAATACTTGCTGTTTTTGTCTAGGTTAATATACTAATAATGTAAAGTTGTACTCTTTAAATCTAGCTGGAATGTATGATTTACTGTGACAACTTACCCCGGCGGAAATGCTCAATACCTTTTTTGTTTATTCAAAATGCCTACAAAAAATGTATTCAACCCCAATTGTGAAATAGTCACAGGGTGTAATAACTATCCCCGGACTCTGTTCAACTGTCCTTTGCGGTGTGGTGTGCAAACTACGTGGCGTTTCGCTAAATCTTGTCCAAATGATGTTGAACACGCTTCATGCGGCTGCTGGAAACGCGGCGCGGCTCTACTGCGCATGCGTCGCAGCGCCGTTCAAACGCTGCTGGTGGAGAGCCCGAGCCACGGACGGACTGCTGCAGTCTCGAGCCGCGTGGAAGAAGGACTGCACACCTCATTTACTTCATAACGCCAAGGAGGAGGCAAGCCCGAACCAACGCTTTTCTGATCTGTCCTCATCCACCGTTCTCAAACTGGTTTATTCATCCTCTTCACACCATGGCCAACAAAGAGGAGAAAGCTGACGAGAAACAGTCGAGTTGGAAAGATTTTATCTACAACCCACGGACGGGGGAATTCATCGGACGCACCGCGAGCAGTTGGGGTAAGCGAGCGTTTTGTTTTTGACAAGTGTCAATTGCACGCCCTTAAAACTGATGTCCAAGCACCAAAAAACACGAAAGGACCTGGTTTAGGTGTGCGTGATGTGCAATTGAATGGCTACACCGCTGTTCTTGTCTCAATTGCCCCCAATGCAATTGATAAGGATTCACAAACGCATTTCTTCCCCAGGGAACTGAGCTTTACGGTCCGTTACAATGTGTCAGCATGTGCAGTTCACCATGCAGCAATGCAGAGCCATAGGAATACGAATATCCGCATTTATAACTGTTCATTTAGATCATATCCATAAGCCAATGCCTGTAGAAAAGCACCGGTAATCGATAGCACACTCTTTATAGAAACCGTAAGTCAGCTAAAACATTAAAGGGGGCGTTTGGTAATTATTATTAGTAAATATGTGATTTTAAATCCAAGTCTGAATATGATTCCGTGTACTGCAGTATAAGAATATTACCATAATACTGTTGCTAAATCACGTTTTGAGCGTTCGTCGCACACCGCGGATTACCGTGATTAATCGCGTGTTAATTTAACAGCATGGCACATATTCCTTCGGGTCTGTATCCTGCAGTTTCACACGAGGCTCGAGGTCTATGAATAGCTTTCCTGAATGTCATCGCCAGTAGGCCTGTCACATTAGATGTGTTGAGATAATAATTTGTACGCCAGATATAATACGCTTCGGTTATTCGTAAGTCGATGAATGGCTACGAAACTCGCCAGTGCCTCGTAACCTCTCCTACGGGGCGCATTTAACGGCTCTAGTTTTATGGTTTACTAAATTTGTGAAATGTCCGTCACTCAAACACAAGGGGGGAATGATCACCATCACGCGCACGCCAAAAAAAAACGTTTCATTGGAAATATAGCGATTAGTCGCAGCGATATTCGGCCAGCAAGTATCAGAGCGGACAGTCTCTTGTAATGTTCCGGCTGTCAATCATTCACGGCCGTGGTGATGTAGCCTCCGCATTCATTCGATATGCAAATTACCTTTGCTGTGGCTTAAGAGGATGAGAGGAAATTTCCACATCCCTTGACACAATTGGTTCACTGAGGGTGGTTGAGGAGAAGATGCTTTCTGTTCTCGTATGTGCGAGCATTTTGATATTTGGACTGTCTTGTACTTCATACATTCCCTGTTAGAAAGGCTTGTATATTCTCCTCAAAGCTGCAAAGTGTCCTTAATTATTGGTGGAGGTGGGGAGCAATTTCTTAAATACCCAGTTGCTTAGTAACCGGCTTTGCATGAAACTATTTCCTCGTAGTTATGCGTCCGTGATGCTAAACTCTGCAGTACCTCTTCTTCACTGGGATGGGTGTTCCTTGGTGTGATGCATGAGCTGGCGTTCGGCCCCTCCTCCCCGTCTCCCTCCCTTTCCTCTCAAGGTCAAACCGGTTCCCCGCAAGCTCCTGTACCAATAGGCCTCTTGAAAGAAATCAATTGAATTCAAATGGAAACGATCACGGGCCTTGAGGGATATGACGTGTTGCGCTGATCTTTATTCATGGAGCGAAGAAAGCCACCGCCGCCTGCAGCTTTAATGGAGCTTGGGATTGCTTTACAAAACGAGGCCTGGTCATTCTGCCTATCTTGGCTTTTTCCTCCAGGCCCGTGTTCATGTTTTCACAAGAATTGCTTGTATGAGTGGTTGGATGTGTTCATGAGCCTGTGGTTCTCATATTGGATCAGTGCTATATCTTCCTTTTTTATCATTTGCATGCAATTTGTATGCCTTGCACATTTATTCATTATTTTTCTCTGGAATTTGGTTGTGAATTCTGCTTTTCTGAAACGGCTAACATAGTCAAAATTGCAAGAATGGCTTGTGATAATCTTGCAAGTGTCAGTAAGAATTGGTTGACAATTGCAAACTGTTTTGTTTTTTTCGCAATGCATGCCATCGTATTTGTGAATTTATGGAATTACTGTATAATTTCCTGCTTTACGATTAAAACACAGCATTTGTTGAAAAAAAAAATCAAATGTATACGTGTGTGATTTTTTTATTTTTATTTAAGCAAATACTTGCATTTATTTTAAAATATTTAAACATAAGTGTAACAATCGTTTGAAATGATAAATATTAGTGCTGTCAAAATGATTGATCGCATCCAAAATAAGTTTGTGTTTACATAATATATGTGTGTACGGTGTATAATTATGTATATATAAATACACACACGTATATATTTGAAGTTGATGTGTGTGTATATACTGTACATTTATATAATTGTATATCAATATTTTATATAAAAATACAACCCTCTACAATGCGAGTAAATCTTCACTCTGGGCGACTAAACAATATCTATCATTAGCCATTGGCTAATAGATGCTTAGGTTTTTCTTGCTGGTGTATGTCTAAGATGCTAAGAATAAGTTTACAGGGCTCCAGACTAACTTTATTCACTAGGAGCACAGTGGCCCCCAACTGAACATTTTAGGGGTACAACTAGAAAATTTAGGGGTGCACACCATAAATCAACATGCTAACCAAATCTACTAATTTCCACTGTATTACTAGTAGGGATGGGTATCGTTAAGCTTTTAACGGTATTACTACTCTTACCGATACTGCTTATCAATCCGGTACTTTAATGGCATTCTTATCGGTTCTTTTTATTATACTGTATATATTTTTTTAATGAAAAAAAAACATAATTAAGAACATAATTAACATGGCTTTATAATCTGAAAAGTATTATTACAAATTCTTAAAATATTATTAGAAAATAATTAAATGTTATGTTAAAAGCTGATATTGATCATGTTCTATTCTGCAACTAATGTTATTATAAATCATGTCAGAATAAAAAGATTGCATTTTATGGGTGCAACATCCTGTCACTGGCAGTCCCTTATGAAAATGAAAATGTATTTTTTTACTACAGTGACCATAGTTCAACTAGTATTTGTAAAAAATGTCCATGGTTACCACTACAAGTAAACATATTTTAACCATGTGTGAACAAAGATATGATCTAATAACTTGCAATTAACGCATATTGAATGTTAAAATACCATTCAAATATGATGTATCTTTACCCATTTTACTCTTAGTAATTTTAATAATTTATTCAATTTAATAATTAAAAAGTTCAGTTTAGAAGTATCGATATCGGTGATACTGGCCTTGAAAGTATCGGTATCATATCGAAAACAAAATAAGTGGCAACGCCCATCCCTAATGCGACGTACCGTAAACTCAAGTGTGAAGGCGCACAACTCGCCGTCGCTCTAAGAGAGCGTTGTGTTTCACACACACACACACTAGGGGTGGTTAATCTGTCTGATTTCCCGATTCGATTCGATTACGATTATTGAAGTCCCGATTCGATTACAGTCGATTTTCGATTATTAACGATTCTCGATTAGCGATTATTGATTTTCCATTTCACAACAGTACACGAAAATACACTACAAAGTGACTGCAGTATAAAAAAAAAGTCAGCTACTGAATTACTTAACTCTTTTATTGAGTAACAACAACTCAAAGCACTTGTCGTGTAGTGTCGTGTAGTTACACAGAAATTAATACATCACATTGTGTTGTGACTCATCAAGTTGAACTAAACAATAACAAATAAATGAAAGGCTTATTTCCTTTAGGAAGTAGATCAGAACCAACATACTGTAGAAATTGGACAATTTTCTTCTAGAAAGACAACGTGTTCAGGTGGAGGAAGACTGCAGGTTGCAGTCGAAACATGTCAAGGTAAAGAAGAAGTTTTTTCTCCACCTAAACACCTGGTCTTTCTAGAAGAAAATTGTCCAATTTAATCATTAAGAAGACAAAATGAACATTTTTGAACAACTTACTGTAGCTTCAGCTAATATACTGTACTGTAGAACACAGTGACAAAATGTCAAGAGTGATGGATGCGGTGCGCGCGTGAGGGGGGCGGGAGCGCGTGGAACGCTCGAGCTCCTCTCGTTCGTTTCCTGACGTGAGAAAGACAAAAGGGGAAAAAAACGACAGAAGAAAAACGGGTTCGTGTCGGAGGAGTGTCGAGGCCCGTTCGGTTCCGTGAGCGAGAGCCGCGGGTCGGTGCAGCGGAGCGGCGGTGTGTTTTCAGCATCAGTCCGGCTGTGTGTGTGTGTGTGTGTGTGTGTGTGATCCGCTCATCGCGTCCTCAGGATCGCCTTTATTCCCGCGAATGTGCGCGTCGATGTGTGTCGCGCTCGCTCATCTGAAGCGCTCATAAATCTGCGGATTGAAGGCGTTTATTCGGTGTTTGTGCGCGAATCTGAGCCGTGCTAACGCGCTAATGCTAATGTGCCTGAGCTCCAGAGGAGGCGAGGCGGGAGGATTTCTAGAGTGTTCCCTCAGAATCATCTCAGCATTAACGACAGATTAACATTCATCTAATGAACACACACACACACACACACACACACACTGTGGTAGTGTCAGGTTTAGATAAATAAAAAAATCGATTTTTGAAAATTTAATGATCGATTCATGCTCGTCCATAACATACTCGCGATTAATCGATAATCGATTTTTTTCACCACCCCTAACACACACACAGGTGTGCAAAGAGAGAGAGTCTTCGACGCGCTACATGTAAACGATATTCTTTGTTGAATTTTCTAGTCAAAACACAGGAGTTCATTTGGAATTATTCAGCTTTTAAGAAGCAGAAGATATGCGGTAGTGGGCGGGGCTAATGCGCAAACGGCAATCTCATTGGCTGGCGCTTATCTATTACCGTCACCGTTTGGATTTCAGCAAATCCGTTTGAGCAATGCTGACAACGTGATTAATATTCATGAACCCAGCAGCTCCTCAATCTATATATATATATATATATATATATATATATATATATATATATATAATAATAATAATAAAATATATATATATATATATATATATATATATATATATATATATATATATAATATTATATATATATATATATATATATATATATATATATAAAAAAAAAAATCTATATATATATATATATATATATAGATTTTTTATATATATAGATTTTTTATATATATATATATATATATATATATATATATATATATATATATATATATATATATATATATATATATATATAGATTTTTTATATATATATATATATATATAGATTTTTTATATATATATATATATATATAGATTTTTTATATATATATATATATATATAGATTTTTTATATATATATATATATATAGATTTTTTATATATATATATATATATAGATTTTTTATATATATATATATATATAGATTTTTTATATATATAGATTTTTTATATATATATATATATCTCTATCTATCTATCTATCTCTCTCTCTGGGCAAACAGACAAATGAAAGCAGTTATCAGTTGAGATGAGGAACGACTCTGTAAGGTTATTAATTGAGTCCACCAGGGAGCATCCCATAACATTTTTCCAAGGCCAACTGAAATGATGATACTACCATTTTGGTCAAACTTCTCTGACGGTTGCAGCGAGTCTGCAGTGTTCGGGTCCCACAGCGACCTGTCCACAACTAAGTCATTGAAAAAAATGTACACATAAGAGAAACCGTTTTTTGTTCCCGGGCTGCTTTTACTTTTCCCGTGGGGACGGGAAGGAGACGGAGAGTGATGGAGGGAAGGCTGGCTAGTGAACAGATAAAAGGATCAGGCTGGAGTTAATGGACAGGTCCGGCTTAGCGAGACATCCGCACCCTGATGAATGTCCGTTTGGATTAGCCCAGATTAACGCTTCCCAATCTACTGTTGACCTTGCTTGGGTTAGCTATCACGCTAATCTGTCCACAGCTTCTTGGATTTAGGTGATGCGGTATGATGAGCCCTGGGGCTGCGATCCTCAAACGGCTGGAAGGCTCTCCGGATATGTTGATCACAGGCGGTTGAAACTGATGAAAGGGAATGTTGTTCTCCATTAGGAGACCAACCATGTGGCAGTGATGCTTTCATATGCAACAATGGCCCATTTTCTGCATTTCATCAATGAAGGTTCCTGGTCCTGTCCGCCCCATTAACACGGCCTTGAAATGAAATTTGAGCGTGTGTGTGTTCAAGCATGTTTGGCTTGAGGTTCACAACGTAGTAATTGAGGATCTGCACAACAGTGGCTTTTCATTCACGTTTTAAAATGGTAATTTCACGAGCCGTTTCAGATAAAGGAATGGTTTGCTGAAAAATGAAAAGCACTCGTCATTTAAAATGTACTCTTATTTTGTTCATGGAGCACGAAAAGACCAAGAATTTTAATTAGTGATGTACCAAAATTTGGGTAAAAATATTTGCTGAAATTGATTGCCCTAAAGCAGGGGTAGGGAACGTTAATCCTGGAGACCCACGGACCCATTGCACAGTTTAGCTCCAACCCTAATCAAACACACCTGAAGGTACTCAAGCTCTAAAGCTACAGGCAGGTGAATGGCTGCGTCCCAATTCGCATACTATCCGTACTAAATAGTATTCGAAAAAAGAATTAGTATGTCCCAAATCTTAGTATGTTGAAAAAAAGTATTCCAAAGATTCCCGGATGGTTTACTATTTCCGGTCAGAATCCGAAGTGCAGATCGATGCGCACTCTAACGGCTGATATTGCCCACAACCCATTGCGAGATGGACGAGGATTCGATTAGAACTACAAACGCGGATAAAAAGTGTTAAAAAACTACAAACATGACGGTTACGCGAGTCTGACGGTTAAGTGGAGAGGATTAGATAAAGTGGTTTGAGTGAGCAATTATCAGTATTTAACCTGACGAAAAGATATTTATTCAATATTATCCACATTATATTTCTCCTTCAGCAGCATTGAGAACTTTTGTAATGATACGTTTGGCCATTAACTTTGCAAACACATGAGAGGAGTCTCTGCATTAAAGACCCACGAAAGGCAGATCAACGAGCGACTACATTTCTCTCCGATACGGTAGGAAATTAAATTGAAAGTGGGGGATTTGAACTGTGACAATGATTGACAGGGCAGTTTAAACGGTGACGGGACGCGCGTAACAGAGTCCTTAAAGATGACGAAGTAGTATGTCCCAAAGCTTGCATACTCTTCTGCTACACACTCAAAAGTATGTACTTTTTCTTCACAAAAAGAGTACATACTTTTAGGACGTAGTATAAGTAGGCGAATTGGGACGCAGCCAATGTTTTTCTTTCATCAATGATCAACGTTGCCTAGCCCTGCCCTAAAGAGTGACGTTTAATTTGCGTTAATGTGAATAAGCTACTAGGGATCGACCGATATGGATTTTTTTAGTGCTGATACCGATTTTTTTAAGTTTTCATCAGCCTTAGCCGATGACCGATACGGGCTGCCGATTTTCTTGAGCCGATATTTGGAGCCGGTACTGCTTTTGCTCCCTCAATTTACAATATAAAAATGACACAATGATCAGGATGATAACAATTTAAAATTTAAAAAAGGAACATTTATTGAACTAAAAAACAATATTTAACAAATAGTAAAAACAGGTGAGGTAGAACAAGGAAAAAAAAGAGTTCAGTGGTGAAAATAAATTCTGAAAATAAATATTTAAGCATAAATAAAATAATTACACTATTGAACACAGTATCAACAAGCAAGCAACATAATAAAGTGTACATACTTAATTTTAAAACTATTTACAACCTAGTCATTTAATGGTTACACTCTAAAAAATGCTGGGTTAAAAATAACCCAAGTTGGGTTGAATATGGACTAACCCAGCAATTGGGTTGTTTTGACCCAGCGGTTGGGTTAAATGTTTGCTTAAAACAACCCAATTGATGGGTTAGTCCATTTTCAACCCAACTTGGGTTATTTTTAACCCAGCCTTTTTTAGAGTGTAGGTGCACTTAACTTAATCTCTTGTAGAGCAACACCAGCGGTAATTCAGGAAAAAAATCTCCCAATGCTCCACGTGAAACTTCAGTCTTTCGACCTTTTACCATCGTGTCAATTCTCAATTGATTTTGATTAATATGCACGAGGGAGGGAGAGCAAGACCGTTTGAAGACGGTGAGAGCTGCCCTGTGGACGCCTGTCTGTAAATAATGCAGGGAAAAAAATATTGGCGAACGCAGCAGCCCGGCCGATACACGTAAATATCGGCACGAAAGCTACCTGTTGTAGCTTATAGCGTTAGACCGATATATCGGCCGGCCAATATATCGGTCTAACACTATAAGCTACAACAGGTAAGCACGTCTGCTGTGTGGACGACGCTAGTTTTCAATGGATCTTGATTTTGATGAACCGCAATCTTTTAGTCTGTGCTGTTTTCAGTTAACGAAAACTTTCAGCACATTATTAAAGGCCCACTGCGCAAGCCCCGAAGCCAGATCGTTTTCACTTTCGTCCTCATAAAGTTTGTCAAGTAAATGCGTTTAAAAGCTTGAACATTTAAAGCGACTGTGCACTATTCAAAAACAACAATACGGAAAACTTATCGGTTCAGTGCTCAGCTTTTTTCTGTGACACGGAGAGCCGAGCCGTATCTCTGAGCGCGCCCTGAAGGCAGATTCACCTGCGTCCTCACAAAGCTTTGTCATTTATATGTGTTTTAAGGCCTGCCAGTTTGAACTTTGGAGCGATTTTAGACCTTCAGATGTGTATTATGTTGAACTAATGCCTGATATATTGTGACAAACGAACACGTATAAAATATTTACTGTAAAAACCTTATCAGGAACTTACTCCAAAAACTTATGAGGGCAAAAAATGGAAAGCCAAAAAAGCAATAAAAAAAAGCAAAATAATCGTTCATTAATCGTAATCGAGGTAAAATGTTCAATTAATCGAGGTTTTTATTTTTGGTCAAATCGTTACAGCCCTAGCAGTTTCCTCCTAATCTCTAACCGTTTCTCATCATAATCTCCTCCATATCGCTTTGAGAAATGCATCGTTGTGTGCAGAATTCAAATGGTACGATGTGTTTTGGGGTCTGCGCCGACTCACACATGATCCGCTCTGTGCTCGTGTCTCTGGACCGGAACTAACCTGAAACCAGACTTCATTCGTCTCAACGTAACGCATATTTACACTGTCTGAATCATTCCCTATGACCTATACAGTGCACTGTGGCATTCACCATGTAGAAAATTGTAAATGTGTGAACAAGTGACTGGTTTCAGCCGCAGCTTCAGCTATTTATAGTGTAGGGGGCGGGACGCTTCAGACTCTAGAGAGCATTGGATTGTACAGAAGATGTGATGAAATCAAAATAATAAAAATCTGTGATCCATTTTAGCAGATGTGAGAGACCGCTTTAATCTCCTAAATGCGAATTTTGTCATTGTTTTGGAACACACCAGCTTATTCATAACCCTGAAGGCTAACATTGATACTAAAAGCCAAAAAACTTACATTTTGATTTAAGGGGGCCTTTTAATACTGCATAGTATCTTCCAAAAATAACAATATGTTTTGTTCTTTGTTACTTTTGATGTAAAAACAAAAAAAGCCCCAGCTTTCAAATTCTGTCAATTTAAAAATGAAATACAAAAACTAAGTGTGTGTTGTGTGATCACACAATGCTACATTTACCTCAGGAAAGCCATTCATTGTCCATAGCTTGTAAGTCAGCTAGAAAAATGACTCTAGAGGCACATTTAGATTATGCACTATCACATTTTCATAATCTTTGCCTCCTGATGTCTTAGTTTTTTATTGCATGTTTGAATAAATGTCATGAAAACCAGTTTTTATTTTGTCCACAGTTTAAATGGTTCTAGTTCAACAACAAATTGAAGAAACAATATAAAAACAATTGTATTATGTGTAATTTAAATGTTTATACAACTTTTATTTGAGTGTTAATTATTAAATACATTTACTGTATACCATGGTTTGTCTGAATACTCACTTCTGATTGGTTGTAAGGTGTGCAGGTGTGCTCTCTCACCACTCGCACACAGGGAGCAGAGATCGCGCTGCACACACACACACACACTTTCAGGAGCACAGAAACGTATTGTCAATGATGCCCTGCGACTTTATTAAATGACTGAATCGCATGATTATATTACTCCGCAAGGAGGCGGTGACATCGCTGTTTTTGAAGTAATTCAACTCGCAGCTTCATTGCTAGTAGAAAATGATATGCATCGGTTTCTTCTGCGGAACACCCGAAGATGATATTTTGAAGAGTATTGAGGTCCAAATGACACTTTGACTATATGGGACATTCTTTAAAATATCATCTTTTTTGTTCCTCAGAAAAATAAGTCACAGTTTCAAACAACAGAAAGGATTCATGATGATAGATTTTTAATATGGCAGTGAAATATTCCATTCTGTTCTTCAATATCATCCGCATTCAGAAGATTTGCGGAGACCTTTTACTGTTAATAGACGCGGTGATTGTTGCTTTATTGAATTTCAGAAAATATTTCTTTAATTAATCCCTATAGTGCTACAAATGACATAAAATAACAGCATACAAGCTTGGAACTACCTGAGATTTAGTAAATGACCTTCGGGGCACTATCCCTTTAACTCTTGGTGATAAAATCCCTCCCCAAATAACTGGCTTGGCTCCTTCTTCCTTCATGCCAAACGACAGATGAGATTTTGATTGGATGAAGTCGGAAACCCATTAGAAGGATCTCTAGGGTATATTTTTACACTTTTAGATGCGTTTCATTTGACAGTAAGTGGACTGCGACGTGGACTTCACAGGGTATTCCGCCATCTTAAGTGAGTTTCCAATCCGGAGGGAGCGAACATGTTCAGTTTGAAGGGCACTGCGAACGGCGTAGGGAATAAGGGAACATCGATACATCACTTCACAGGAAGTGGAGAGTGAACATCACCCAGCTGTCATTGCGCGTCGCATCACCTGTCTGAACTAATGATGGAGCAGAGCCGTTGGAGGAGTCTACATGCATTTGAGTATTCATAACTATTTTGTTGTTATTATACAAACTAGAATATTTTTGAGTATGGCGATGAATGGTACATTTGCATATTCTATTGTATGAATAGTTATGTAAACAAAGTAAAAGTGTTGAGAAGCAGCTAAGGCTCTCATTTTTTAAAATTTTACTTTATTTAACTCATGAATGTTTACTATGCAGCTGCGCATGAGATGAGACCAGGGGCCGTGTTCACAAAACATCTTAAAGGATTAGTTCACTTTTAAATAAACTTTTGCTGATAATTTACTCACCCCCATGTCATCCAAGATGTTCATGTCTTTCTTTCTGCAGTCAAAAAGAAATTAAGGTTTTGGATGAAAACAGTCCAGGATTGTTCTCCATATAATGGATTTCAATGGGCCCCAAACGGTTCAAGGTCCAAATGACAGTTTCAGTGCAGCTTCAAAGGGCTTTAAAGGATACCAGACGATGAATAAGGGTCTTATCTAGCGAAACGATCAGTTTCTGCGAGAAACCGAGCAGTATTTATTCTATTATTTTACCTCTTATTAGGAGAACGTGGTCATCTCTGAGCTCCGCCATAACTTCCGCTTAGTGAGGTCAAAATACGAGTTTGGTCATAGATGTATACGTAGATGCCTCATTAGCGCTTGTATGGATCAATAGAATGAGGCATCTATGATCGATATATCTATGACCAGGCTCGTATTTTGACCACACTTAGCGGAAGTTATGGCGGAGCTCAGAGACGATCACGTTCCTCTGTTAAGAGGTAAAATAATAGCATAAATACTGCTCGGTTTCTCGCAGAAACTGATCGTTTCGCTAGATAAGACCCTTATTCATCGTCTGGTATCGCTTAAAGCCCTTTGAAGCTGCACTGAAACTGTCATTTGGACCTTGAACCGTTTGGAGCCCATTGAAGTCCATTATATGGAGAAAAACCCTGGACTGTTTTCATCCAAAACCTTAATTTCTTTTTGACTGCAGAAAGAAAGACATGGACATCTTGGATGACATGGGGGTGAGTAAATTATCTATTGACATAGATACTATTAAGTATTAGACTTTGGCCTGAACGCCCCCCCTTGGGGGCTCTGTTGACTTTGGCCTGTAAGCAACCGCATAGCAATGACCTAGCTACCATTCAGAAAAAACCTAGCAACACCCTGGCAACCATCGACAATATTAGCAACGTAGTGGTAAATTTACTTCTGAAAATGTGAACTTCCATCTTTCATGCCCAGATTATTTTATGCCAATGCATTTTCAGTGCTGTTAATGAGAAGAGCGAATGTGTAGCTGATGCCACTACCATAACCATGTGAATGAATTGGCACTAGCCTGAGGGAATGGAGCTGTCTGTGTTTTGCCCGGAGGAGGGATTCCGACAGTGAGGAAAGTCATACTGGGAGACTCAGCTGTTCTCCAGCGCCTCTTCCTCTCACCATCACTGGGTGTTCTGCCACTCTTCTCCAGAGCCAAGCTGTTCATGCTGTCGCGTTTACCCCTGTTCATCCCGCGCTGGAGTAAAACGTGCTTTTGAAATGCAGTTGACGATGGGTAGTGTGAGACATTTCTGTGAAATGGTTTTAGCACAGCTATTGTTGATGTATTTCCCATTGAAATCGGTAACTGGGCTGGAATATATCAAAGTGCTGCTTTTTTAGTAACTTTAAATTTACTCAGCCGTTTGTTACTTGCTATAGCTAGGCAGAGAGGGGCTGTTAGGGGGAGGGACATACTTATTCTGCGAGCATTTGATTGGTCAGAAATGTGTGTATGCCCAAGAGTGCATGATGAGTCATTAATATTTTTGATCATATTTCCTGGAAGATAAAGACTAAACTTCAAAGGCAAATTTCTGTTAAAATATTTTTTTTTTAGCACCCTATGATTTCCGCAATGCGAATAACGCAGACAGAATCACAGAATCTGGTCATGAAACTGAATTTACAATATAACGCAGAATTTCACAGAATTTGTCGTTTTTGTTGACTTAAAGGGTTAGTTCACCCAAAAATGAAAATTCTGTCATTAATTACTTACCCTCATGTCATTCGACACCCGTAAGACCTCCGTTCATCTCAGAACAGAAATGAAGATATTTTAGTGTAAAGCTGATGCTGAGAAAGGCTTCAGATAGGCCTCCATTGGCATTCAGTACATTTACTCTCCCAAGACCCATAAAAGGCACTAAAAACGTCGTTACAAAGTCCATCTCACTACAGTGGCTCTACAATAATTTTACGATGCGACCACAATAGTTTTTGTGCGCAAAAAAAAATCAAAATAACACCTTTATCCAGCTTGTTCTTGTCTTCCGTGTGTGCCTCCACGACGCATGTGCGAGAATATGACGTAGCGCCGGCGTTCGGACACATGACCCAGAAGCGATTTGTTTACGAGCAGAGGAAGACGCGCGTGTCTAAGCTGTTGGATTCTACATTGATCGTGCTTTAGGTCTCGGCGTAGTTCTCAAAATGGGGCTTAAGTGTGCATTTCATGGATTCCCGAACGCTGGCGCTACGTCATATTCTCACGCATGCGTCGTGGAGGCACACACAGAAGACAAGAACAAGCTGGATAAAGGTGTTATTTTGATTTTTTTTTTGCGCACAAAAACTATTGTCGTCGCATCGTAAAATTATTGTAGAGCCACTGTGGTGAGATGGACTTTGTAACGACGTTTTAAGTGCCTTTTATGGGTCTTGGGAGTGTAAATGTACTGAATGCCAATGGAGGCCTATCTGAAGCCTTTCTCAGCATCAGCTTTACACTAAACTATCTTCATTTGTGTTCCGAATATGAACGGAGGTCTGACGGGTGTCGAACGACATGAGGGTGAGTAATTAATGACAGAATTTTCATTTTTGGGTGAACTAACCCTTTAAGTACACTTAAATCAGATCGCGATATAGACTAGTATCTGTGAATATTAAACCGCATAAAGACTATTTAAATACGAATCCTGCAAGTTATTCATTGTGTGAATGAATGGTGCAGACGTGCGGTTTCGCTTCCCACACTGAAGCGTGTGTAATGCTCTCGTGTTTTCAGTCTCTGTCGCCTCACTATATGAGGACATGAATGCATGAATGCATCTCTAGAGCTGCTCTAAGAGTCACACTTTACAGTTTCATTTGAGAAAAACTATCATCATATCATAAACACAGAAACTCAAAGGTCTTCACGGAAACCCGCCAAAATAAAAGTTCGGCTTATCAGAAATATATTACTGTTGTAATAGAATTTAGCTACTTCTCAATGTAATTAATAATAATAATAATAATAATAAATTATTATTAAAACTTTTTAAGGAATAACCATAATTTTTCTTCCATGTTTTAGTTTTAACAGTAAAACTCTGTTTTGCAGCATTTTATTTCATATGATTAAAAGATAAATTAAATTGAATGTTTTATGCCTTCATTTGATTGCCAGAAAAAGCACAACACAGATCATAAATTGTTGTTTTGTGAATTCAATTAATAAATCAAATTTAATTAAATTGGAATCCAGAAATCTTAAAACAGAAAACAGAATTTAACAAAAATAAAACTGAATTTGAGAAAAATAGGCTACAATGTATTTCATAGGGCCCTAAACATGTCTTTTTTTTACCTAGAAATTGTTGTTAAAGTTGTATAAGTTTCATGATTTCAATTAATTCGATTAAATTAGAGAAAAAAAATGTATTTGGGAAAAAGTGAAACCGATTTAATACTTATTTTAGGAGTACACTTGATCTCCAGAAATAGATTTACTAAAGATTAATATCAAATAGGTTTGCAGAACGGATTTCTTTGAACCATTTGCAATAAATAAATAAATAAAAATACATATTGTAGTTTTAATTTCAATATTCATTTGCCTGTATAAGTGTGTTGTAGGTATTTGTGTTATTGGTTTTTGTCTTCCTTTTCCCAAATTTCTGCATTGCCACTTTTCCATAGCTTTAAGGCTCTGATAGCAAAATCAGAGAGAACGAAGAACGAACTGGTGTGACACAATTTCGAACAAAATCAGGTCAAAATTAAGTTTGTTTCGGGACAAACCGCTTGCTGAAATCAACTTTCAGAAAATCGAAATAAATGTGATATGACTTGACTGGAATGCTGAATTTTAGAGCTAGTTCAAACATATCCACAGCTCTATGATCAGAAGCTTTATTCACTGCTCTGTTCTCACGCTCTCATTTTTGTTGTGTTTATGTCGCTATTGAGAGGAAAAGCCAGAGTGTGGGTGTGGGCGGCGTCGGGATGTTTGCTAACAGTATAACACTGCTCGGGTTTACTTTTTACTCCTAAATGAAGAACAAAAAAGCACTTCTCCGTGAGTATATCAGGGCATTCACGTTCCCATTTTACTTTTTTTTTTATTTGAAGTGTGAACTATCAGTGCTAAAATGGGAGTTTAAGTACAGTTTAACAGTGACAAAATGATGCAGTTAATCAGGATTGAAATGCTTTCAATGGTACAGTAACATATTCCTAATGCATTTCTTGTTGAAGAAGAATGAAATCTGTGATCTAAACTTTCATGACTTTCTCAAGACTTTCATGGTACAATCCTACAGCTCATCTAGGCTCTTCTGTCCTGCAATGTTTTTAAATCGGGGTACAGGTTGTCTTTTCCTTCCAGTGCAGGTTTATGTGATCATTGGCCCGTGCCATAGTTAATGGTGTAATATGAAGCTCAAGCAGATTCACTTGCAGAAAAACATACGCTTATGGGTGGTGCTCACTTTGTGAGCCAGAGTCTCAGTACGGTACCCTAAATTACCCCCGCGACACCACCGGTCTGCACCCTGGTGTGCCGGCACACACCCTCACCCCCCCGGCCGACTGTAAAGAAGTATTTTTATCTCGGCATTCCTGGGCACAGGAGGAGGACGAGTATCTGGTTCTTCAGGGGCTTGGGTTTCTCAACAGCTGAGAGGAGCCACTGATAAAGACTTGTCTTGTGGGATTTTATTGTCTCTTGTCTTTCATTGTGGCTCTAACTCATTCATTCATTCCGGGCTTCTCTCCGTATCTCTCATCTCTTTCTTTTATTTATTGCGACAAACATTTTCAGTTTAAAACTGTCTTGTAAAAATGCATTTGAGACTGCTGCTCCATCTAGCTGTTTGTGAACAAAAGACCACGTCTTAAACTTCATCTAAGAAATATGTATAACCAGATTGCAAAAATGATTTAACAGTCCCACTCCCCACCTCCTGTCTTCTGTTGTTCAGACAAACGCGTGGTCCCACCTCCAATTTGTGCACTTGGTTGAGATTAGCTTGGGGGTTTTTTTACATTGAAAAAATGTAAACTTAATCCTCTCATCATTTGCAAAATCGTGCAAGCTAGATGAATAACATTAATTATATTGTTATAATGGCATCTGTCAAGGGGTGGAATAAATTAGGCAGCAAGTGAACTGTCAGTGTGTTGGAAACAGGAAAAATGGGCAAGCGACTTGATAAGAGAGTGACTTTGACAAGGGCAAAATGACGTGATGGCTAGACGATTGGGTAAGAGCATCTCTGAAACAGTATGCAGTGGTTAGTTCCTACCAAAGTGGTGCAAGGAAGGACAACCTCCGTTAGGGTCATGGGTGCCCAAGGCTCATTGATGCCCGTTGGAAGAAAAGGCTTACTTGTCTTGTCTGATCTGATCTGATCACACAGTAAGAGCTACTGTAGCTCAAATTGCTGAAAAACAATGCTGCCCATGAGAGAAAGGTGTCCGAACACAGTTTGAGTATCTGTCTGTTTAGCCGCTGTCTGATCCAAGTACCCATGATGACCCATGTCCACCATCTACAATTGGGGGCGTGAGCGTCAGAATCAGGCCATGGAGAAATGGAAGAAGTGTGCGTTGTTTACCCGGGGAAGGGATGGCAACAGGATGCACTATGGAAAGAAGGCAGGCCAGCAGAGGCAGTGTTATTCTCTGGAGAAACCTTGAGAATTGCCTACCTCAGGGGTGTCCAGACTGGCTCCTGGAGGGCCACTGAGTTCAGCTCCAACATGCCTCAACACACCTGCCTGGAAGTTTCTAGTATGCCTCGTAAGACCTTGATTAGCTGGTTAAGGTGTGTTTAATTGAGCTTGGAGCTAAACTCTGCAGGACAGTGGCCCTCCAGGAGCAGGATTGGACACCCCTGGCCTAGCTAAAGATTGATGCAGACCTCATACACCCCTTCATGGCATTGATGTTCCCTGATGGCAATGGCCTCTTTCAGCAGAAACTGCACACATTGTTCAGTAATGGTTTGAAGAACATGTTGAAGAGTTCAAGGTGTTGCCCTGGCCTCCAAATTCCCCAGATCTCAATCTGATTGAGCATGTGTTGGACCAACAAATCCGATCCATGGAGCACCCACCTCGCAACTTGCAGGACTTAAGGATCTGCTGCCTGTTTCTTGGTGCCTGAATCCACAGGACATGCTCAGAGGTCTAGTGGAGTCAGTGCCTCCTTCACATCACAGCTGTTTTAGCAGCATGAGGGGAACCAACATGATACTGGGAAGGGGGTTTTAATTAGTGATGCACTGATCATGATTTTACATGGCCGATTCCGATTTTTTTCAAGAAAACTGTCAGATTCTGATACCGATTTCCGTGTTTTTTTGTTTTTTTTTACACAATAAAATAAAGAAAGTATACATGAACAAGATGTTTATTTGGTATTTAACAGGCTAAATTGGCTTTTGGCTAATGAAAACAAGTCCGCAATCTGAAATTAAGGCGAGACACGGCAGGTGAAAACAGTTTTTTCATGCAGTGGTCAATTTTGAGATTTTGGGCCAGTTTGCTCCCTTAACATGTAAGCTTTCATGTCAAAATAAAAAAATGTCAACATTACACATTAAGGTGGTTATTTCATTATATTTTGTCACCGTGCGCCTTTAGATTTCTACCCAAAATCATCAAACGTTATTCTAGCGCAATCTCTCGTGCGGTCTCCATTCACAGAAACATGTCATGCTTGGTATCATTTATAAAGCTCTGTCTCACAGACAGCGCTGTCTAATCCAAATATGGACATTTCCTTTGTAGAACTAACCAACCGCGAAAGTTTGCAGCCGAAAACCACATCTGATTGGTCGATGTGAATTTCTCACGCGCTGCTGATTGCTTGTGTATTCTCCACCTGAGAGAAAAAGTGCAGTCAACACCGAAATCGGCTCATAAACGCTCACAGAAAAGACCAAGTAGCAAGAGCTAGTAAAAAAAAATTAAACAACAACAGATTAGACGACGAAACCCCGTCAGAATTAGATTCAAATAGTTATAGATGGACCAATACAACAAACAGGGACAGTTCATCTGCAGTTTTTGTGACTGGTGTTTGTTTAGGTAGTTCTCTTAAGGTAGTTCTCTAATAGCTATTGCTATTAATAATTTATTCATTTATCAATTTCCACGTGTTTTAAATATTATACACTACTGATATTAATTAACTGAATATATATTTTGTTTTTTTAGGTTGGGGGTTTTATAGAAATGTATGCAGTTATACAGTATAAAACTTTAAAGGCTGTTTTCTCAAAATGAGTTTTTCCTCACACTCAGAGTCAGATATATCCACTTCAGTAGCACCTACAAGCACCAACTTTTGCAGTCTTATACTGAACTATATTCTGAAGGCTTTTACAGAGGGATTTGTTGATATATCATTCCTATCCTGAGTTATAGGTCCTTTAACTCCAAAAAACATGGCGAAAATTGATTTTTTTTTAAGGCTATTGTCAGTATTCTCTAATTTACTAAAGCACAAAATAAGATATCCAGAATCCCCTCTGTAAAAGCCCTCTCATCTAATATGTCAACAAATAGAACCAAGAATTTTAAACATGGTCCTTTCCAATTTCCAGATTTTGTTTTTGGAAAAGTATGCAAATGAGCGTATATTTAATTATATAAGGCCTCATTTGCATATTAAAACATACATTTACACAAAACGTGTAATACATTTTTTTCTTATGTTTATGCAAGTAATAAACTGGAGAAGTTTCACAGTGATATCTTGTAATTAAAAAAAATTCCCTATTCACCTGTAGTGTCTCGCCTTAACAGGAAATTGAATTGGAAATTGAAAGGCTGAAAGGCTTTAATTTCAAGGCAACAACTGCATATTCTGCAATCCAAACAAAGATGTTACTTAAATCAGCATTTGTTTTTAAATTCAGTGTACAGAAAAAAAGTCTTAAATCAAATAATGTTTAGTGCAACGAAAAAAAACTAAGATGCTACAGCAGGTGCTTTTTAAATCAAATGAAGTCAATGTAATTTTAAGGTAAAATAAAAATGATCGGCCGATAGTGGAGCCTCGGATTCAGGAGGAACAGTGTGGTTTTCGTCCTGGTCGTGGAACACTGGACCAGCTCTATACCCTCTACAGGGTGCTGGAGGGTTCATGGGAGTTTGCCCAACCAGTCCACATTTGTTTTGTGGATTTGGAGAAGGCATTCGACTGTGTCCCTCGCGGCGTCCTGTGGAGGGTGCTCGGGGAGTATGGGGTCCGGGGTCCTTTGCTAAGGGCTGTCCGGTCCCTGTACGACCAAAGCAGGAGTTTGGTCTGCATTGCCGGCAGTAAGTCAGACTTGTTCCTGGTGCATGTTGGACTCCGGCAGGGCTGCCCTTTGTCACCGGTTCTGTTCATAATTTTTATGGACAGAATTTCTAGGCGCAGCCAAGTGCCGGAGGGTGTCAGATTTGGGGACCACACGGTTTCGTCTCTGCTCTTTGCGGATGATGTCGTATTGGCCCCTTCTAACCAGGACCTTCAGCATGCACTGGGACGGTTTGCAGCCGAGTGTGAAGCGGCTGGGATGAGGATCAGCACCTCCAAATCCGAGGCCATGGTCCTCAGTCGGAAAAGGGTGGTTTGCCCACTTCAGGTTGGTGGAGAGTTCCTGCCTCAAGTGGAGGAGTTCAAGTATCTAGGGGTCTTGTTCACGAGTGAGGGGAGGATGGAACGGGAGATTGACAGACGGATCGGTGCAGCTTCTGCAGTAATGCGGTCGATGTACCGGTCTGTTGTGGTGAAGAAAGAGCTAAGCCGTAAGGCGAAGCTCTCGATTTACCGGTCAATCTACGTTCCTACTCTCACCTATGGTCATGAGCTTTGGGTCATGACCGAAAGGACAAGATCCCGGATACAGGCAGCCGAAATGAGCTTTCTCCGCAGGGTGGCTGGGCGCTCCCTTAGGGATAGGGTGAGAAGCTCAGTCACTCGGGAGGAACTCGGAGTAGAGCCGCTGCTCCTCCACATCGAGAGGGGTCAGCTGAGGTGGCTCGGGCATCTGTTCCGGATGCCTCCTGAACGCCTTCCCGGGAAGGTGTTTCGGGCATGTCCAACCGGGAGGAGGCCCCGGGGAAGACCAAGGGATTATGTCTTCCGGCTGGCCTTGGAACGCCTCTAGGTTCCCCCGGAAGAGCTAGAGGAAGTGTCTAGGGAGAGGGAAGTCTGGCCATCTCTGCTTAGACTGCTGCCCCCGCGACCCGGCCAGGATAAAGCGGAAGAAGATGGATGGATAAAAATGATCATCCGAAAGGCGACAGAACTGATGGTATTTCTTTTCAAAAGTGCATGCATGTTCTTCTTTAGGCTACAAAAAGAAGTATTTCGGCTCTGTCACAAGTTAAGGCCGCAACATACTCCACAAGAACAGAGAAAAAAGTTCTTGCTCCGAGAACAAGATTACGTCATTTTGTTCACGGAGCCCTGGTTTGGGAGTTCTCGCAGCTCGCAGAACTATTATCTTGTGGGTGTCCGAGAACTATTGTGTGATTGGTCAGAATTTTAAAGTGGGCGGGGTTAATGTGGAGAAACGGAGATGTTATCGGCACCTGCTTTTCTCGTGAAGTATGTAATGTCCTGGCCAGAACGAACTTTGTTCTTGTTCTTGCCACCTCCAGAAAACGAACAAATTTATTTGTTCTTGCAGAGTATGTTCCAAGCTTTAGTCTGTTTCGTTCTCATCCGATCCAACACGTGAGAAGCTGAGCTGAACAAATGCTCACTATCTGCTCTTGTGCAGGGGCGTAGAGGTAAGCTCGCGCAACTTCAGCTCGCGCAGGAAAGCGGCTCTTCATTCCCTTCAGCGTATCTCATCTCTTCCCTCAGTTCTCCAGTTTCCGTTTGTAGCACACAAGTGACATGTTCGCGAATGATTGCGATATAGGCGTATGTGCACGCGGGCGCACTTCCGGAAATATCGGCAGAAAAATTACAAAGAAAACCAGCACGCTAGAAGCAAAAACCGGCCGGTTGCCGATCACACGCTAGTACAAAAAAACGATTTTTGGCCGGTCAACCGGTGCATCCCTAGTTTTAATGTTGTGGCAGATCAATGTACATAGTACAATTGAAATACAATTGTTGAAGTGTAATTAAGTATGTTTACACCCCATTCAGTCAAAATTCAAACCTCGTTTTCATCCATTTTTGTTATTTAGTTAGCAGAAAGTGGAAGTGTAGATTTGAAACCCAGTTTAGGTGTATTTTTAGATCCTGCCCACAGAATAGCACTCTAGTAGTGGATATGTTGTGTTGAAGGCATGTCAATTGTTGTGCCAGTATTGATCCAGTGAGATCAGATCTAAATGTGAGAGGCATTAGCGAGAGCTTAGACAGAGATATGCTGCGAGTTAGATTGAAGAGTGAGAGTGAAATGGAGATTGAGAGGTGGTGATGAGCTGAGTGGCTTCCTGACAGAAATGAGCGGCTACTGGTCTGTCATCCTGCTCCGGTATTGATGTCTGTCTTCAGTGCTACTGCTTATTTCTCCTCCTCAGTCTTTGCACATCAGCCTTCTGGTCAAAGTTCAGTAGCATACAGCATCCCAGCCGTCTGTTGGGGTAATGTCTGCCAAATGGAAATCTAATGAGAGCCAAGACAGATTAATATTTGTTATAACACCCATTCCTGAAACCAGCCAACATGTCGTAACAGTGGACAGGTGTTTCATCACAGGGAAAGTCTTTTTAGGTGACAAATACAAGTTGGTTGCATTTCTTCCCAGATTTCCATTGTTTTGTTTGGCACCTTTTCCTTCATTTACTTTCACCTTCATTCCATTTCAAATCTGATTTCTTTCATGGAGCCTAAAATTATTTTGAAAAGGTTGTTCTTGTCAGTGCAATGGGTCTATTGGTGATCTTTTATTATACTTGAACCGTTCTTTTTCATCCGTTTTGGAGATCTGTCATTCACTTGCGCTATATGGCAGAGAAACCGAGATATTTAGCAAAATCAAAACTTGTGGTCCACCTAAGAAATGTTAAAGTAAATGATTTCACACTTTTTCACACACATTTTTGTATTGAAGTATTTGAAGCATCCTACACTGCAAAAAATGCTTTTCTTACTTAGTATTTTTGTCTTGTTTTCAGTCCAAATATCTAAAAAATCTTACATTAAGAAGCATTTACTAGACAAGCAAAATATTTTGTCTTGTTTTGGGAGGAAATTAACTCAGAATTAAGGGAGTTTTTGCTTAAAATAAGCAAAATAATCTGCCAATGGGGTAAGCAAAATAATCTTGTTTTCTGTTTGAATTGAGATTATTTTGCTTACCCCATTGGCAGATTATTTTGCTTATTTTAAGCAAAAACTCCCTTAATTTTGAGTTATTTTCCCCCAAAATAAGAGAACTTTTGCTTGTCTAGTAAATGCTTCTTAATGTAAGATTTTTTTGATATTTGGACTGAAAACAAGACAAAAATACTAAGTAAGAAAAGCATTTTTATTCTATATTCAATGACGCATGTTGTTCATAATAAAGAGAAAAATATAAAAAATAAATGTAGTTTAAAAACACATGCCAAGTTCTGGAAATAGGTTTTGAATTCTTGTTGGTTTCATGTTTTTTCAGGTTTTTCAGAAAAAAAAAGAAAAAAAAGTGGTGTAACTATCAAGCAAAAGGGTGAAATCCAAATTTTAGGCTAAAAAGTTATTTTAATATTTTATTACGTTTATTTTATTCTTTTAGTGAAGCTGCTTATAGTAAATCAAGACCGTTGTATCGCCTTACTTTGTCACAAAAAAAATTTAGTTAGTTCACCCAAAATTGAAAATTCTGTCATTAATTCCTCACCCTCATGTCGTTCCAAAGCCGTAAGACCTTCATTCATCTTCAAAACACAAATGAAGATATTTTTTATTTTTTATTTAAATCCGAGAGATTTTTGACCCCATCCATAGACCGCAATGTAATTAACACTTTCAAGGCCCAGAAAGGCAGTAAAAACATTGTTAAAAGAAGGAGACTGACACAGGCTAGAACGAAATTGTTGAAAAAAAGTAATTTTTGTTTGTTTTTGCGCACAAAAAGTATTCTTGTAACATTAAGGTTGAACCACTGGAGTCATAATATAATATAATTATAATATAATATAAAACGTCATTTTATCAACCCTAATATAGAATTTAATTATTTGGAGAAATGTAATGATGCTGTTCATTTGCATGTCTGGTGTGCCAGAAAACACTTTAAGACTGATTCAGCAGGGGAATATTATGACAGGCAGCAGAAGCTGTGTGTGTGTGTGTGTGTGTGTGTGTGTGTGTGTGTGTGTGTGTGTGTGTGTGTGTGTGTGTGTGTGTGTGTGTGTGTGTGTGTGTGTGTGTGTGTGTGTGTGTGTGTGTGTGTGTGTGTGTGTGTGTGTGTGTGTGTGTGTGTGTGTGTGTGTGTGTGTGTGTGTTCATCTCCTTAGGCCAGTGCTGTGCCATCACTAAACTGTCCTCCCCCAGTTGCTATTTATAGTAAGAGTCTACCTCAGAGACATCGGCAAAGAAGAAATGCATCTATAATTAAACTGAGCTTCTCTCACGCTCTTATACACACTGTCCTTTACTTCCCCTCTTTTATCCTTTTCTCACACTATTTATATTGCTTTACTTTTCTTCAAAAGGTGTTTATGCTCCCTTACCTCAGACCCTGTGTTATTCTCTGCCCAAGCCCTGCTACATTCACCTACAAATAACAGTGTTTCCATTGGGTCTTTCGGACGGGGCTCCACTATGGTATTTCAGGCATTTCACATGGTCAAAGCTTGACATTCCTTGAGTACATTTAAAATACCACCGTATATAAATATGGTGTTTAAAGTAATATTGTTTATAATGCCATTGATACTGTACCATACTATCCCCGCAGTGCTCTTTTGATAGGGTTGTATTAAATCTGCAGCAGAATTATTAAAGTTTACTAAAATAAACTTTAATTGAAATAATATAAAATGCATTTAATTTAGTTCAGCTAGTCGCAAAGGAAACATTTCTCATTTTTGTTTAGTTAATCTTGATGTACTCAAATAACTAAAAGAAAATTAAAATGAATAATAACTGTATAGACATATTTAAACAATTAATAGAAATTATAAGAATGCACAAAAAAATGCAAGAGAAAATTAAGAATTATTTTAGTACTGCTGAAAAATATTAATTCAAAACTAATTAATTTTTGTAAAAAAAAAAAAAAAAAAATTGTCCATTTAAAAAAATATATTTTTTATTGTTTAAATGTCTATACAGTTTTTATTCATTTTAATTAATTAATTAATTTTGAAATAATATTTTTCAGTAATACTAAAATAACTGTTCTGTCCCGTTTTTTTTCTTTTTCTTTTATGTAATTCTATGTGCATGTCACATGAAATCTGAAGCCACAAAATTTGGCAAAAAGTTAGCAAATATTCCCACAGGATTAGAACATCGTTCATAAATTCTACAGATCCTCTGCCTCTTTCATGCTTATTTTATTATAGATTTTGGCTGATTTGATAATGCTTTCAGCAACCAATACAAAGTGTTTAGCTTTATTAAACAAATTTGAACATGTTTAAATACATTTAGTAAGATTATGCAGATATTCCCTAAAAAATCAGCCCAGAAAATGCAACAAAGGCATGAGATTCTGCCTGCCTATATATAGATTTTATACTGGGGTTTTTTCCCCCTTCTTCTTCTTTTAGCATTAAAGGATTAGTTCACTTTTAAATAAACTTTTGCTGATAATTTACTCACCCCGAGGTCATCCAAGATGTCCATGTCTTTCTTTCTGCAGTCGAAAAGAAATTAAGGTTTTGGATGAAAACAGTCCAGGGTTTTTCTCCATATAATGGACTTCAATGGGCTCCAAACGGTTCAAGGTCCAAATGACAGTTTCAGTGCAGCTTCAAAGGGCTTTAAAGGATACCAGACGATGAATAAGGGTCTTATCTAGCGAAACGATCAGTTTCTGCGAGAAACCAAGCAGTATTTATGCTATTATTTTACCTCTTAACAGAGGAACGCGATCGTCTCTGAGCTCCGCCATAACTTCCGTGGAGTGAGGTCAAATTCGATCGTGGTTATAGAAATATCGATCGTAGATGCCTCATTCTACTGATCCGTGCAGTCGCTAATGAGGCATCTACGCATACATCTATGACCACGATCTAATTTGACATGGGGGTGAGTTTTTTTTGAAAATGGGCTCATTTTCCAGCTCCCCTAGAGTTAAACAGTTGAGTTTTACCATTTTTGAATCCATTCAGCTGATCTCCGGGTCTGGGGGTAGCACTTTTAGCGTAGCTTAGCATAGATCATTGAATCTGATTAGACCGTTAGCATCTTGCTCAAAAATGACCAAAGAGTTTCGATATTTTTCCTATTTAAAACTTGACTCTTCTGTAGTTACATTGTGTGCTAAGACCAACTGAAAATGAAAAGTTGTGATTTTCTAGGCTGATATGGCTAGGAACTAGACTCTCATTCCTGCGTAATAATCAAGAAACTTTGAGCCGTACCATGAGTCCATCAGCGCAATGATATTACACAGTCCCTGAAAATAGGCTAACTTCCGCCAACATAACCAACGTGACAACCTGCTCGCACAGAGAGCATGCTGGGGACTATTTTCAGGCGCTGTGTATTATCATTGAGCCGCTGCTCTGTGCTTCAGGCTGTAGTTCAGTCTTTACTATGTTTTTCTCTGAATGTGTGAGCGTAAGTGGGAGAGATGGAGTCATCATGTCCCTACAATTGTTGTGCTTAATGTGTCACAAATGGAGTGCTGGCCAAAAATTTACAATATTCAACAGTCCATTCATTCTCAATATCTAGGCGAATTTCACACACACACACACACACACACACACACACACACACACACACACAAAAATGTCACCCCAGAATCAAAATATGTTTTTGTACATTTTTCTTTATCACTCGCATGTTTTCAGTAGCCTATTTAATGCAAATGAAGTATGTTTATTTGTTGTTTACTACACATCATGATTTTCTTTACTGACTTTTTGCATTAAAGTAGTTCATAGTTTTTTTTTTTAAATCGAGGTTCTCCCACAATTTAATAGACAACTAAAAAAATAACATGTAATTTACTAGGTTCAAAGGGACAAAATGTTAATTCCTGCAGTCTGTTTTAAAAAAAATATTTGCTTAATTTAAACAAATTATTTAAAAATTAAATTTGGTTTGAATGAATGATTCAATGAATCACTCATAAAGACTTCACTTGTTTCATGACTGGATGAATCAGTGTTTTGAACAAATCTCTTCAATGAATGAATGATTCAAAATAGTCGCCACCTACTGTTGTAATGATTTAATGGATACAATCTTTATTTGAACAGTCAAGCTACTTTCAAAAGGTGATTTGCTCCATTTCGATCGCATCCGTAGGCATTAGAGTGCGGAACGGGCCGCATTTTTCTGTCCGAGCCCGGCCCGCGTCCGACAGAGCAGTAACCGAACCCGACCCGAGCCCGACAGGCATTAAGATATTTATGTCCGAGCCCGACCCGAGCCCGAATGTAGCGCACAGACTTTTCATAGTTGTGAAATAGCTGTTTTGTTTTGCACCGGCAGTGATGGGGTTAACAAAGGGAGTTCAGAGGGGTGGGAACAAATACGGAAGACGGGTGCGCTTGAGTGAGAGTGTGTTCATCTTCGTTCTGATTAAAAGTTCGGTAACCGAGACAATTCCTTGTCTGTCATTCTTCAGACATTACACTATTTTTTTTCCTCATACTAATGACACGTGCGTTTGTTCGTGTGGAAAGCCCGCTTTTATTAAGCAGCTGTAGGAAGGCAATCTGAAATGATTACAGATGAGCGCATCAGCGCGCACACGGGGAATCAAATAGGCTACACATGTTAACGGGGCTCAATCAAATAGCCAATTGTGAAACCAAAATTAAATGAACAAAGGTCTATCAAAAATGGCCCAAGCTAACAGAACAAAACATTAACCTAACACAAATGCAGCTTATTGAAATGAAAATCACTCTTACCATTTTTCTCAAAAACTGTATGGCTACTAAACTGCAACATGGGATCTATTTACATAATCCATCCTTCAAAGTTTAGGCTAATCCAGGTTATTATGCAGAAAAAGGATTGCATCAACTGTGGATGGCTAAGGCTGTCCTCTGCTCGATGGTCCTGCCAGCAGTGCTGAAGTTGCGCTGCCGGCCACATGTAGCCTAATAATATGCAATATGCACGCACGTGTTGCGCGCTGGTTGCGCGTTGTGACAGCGACATAAACAAATTTCTTCGCACAGGAAGAAGGATGTTAGGGTAATATTTTTTATTTATTTTAATCACAAAAACATCAGGTTAAAAAGGCCTATTGGCTACCTACATAATAAGCTGTTTTAAATTTCAAATGTTCAATGCCTTATCGCGCTGACGTGACCGACCCGAACCCGAACATTATTTCTAAATATCTGTCCGAACCCGGCCCGGCCCATCGGGCTCGGGTCGGGTATCCATCCTCTAGTATGCATGAGTGTTTATATCCGAACCATAAACGCCCAGTACTTCTGTGATTATCTAAATGAAGGTAACACAGAAATGATACTGTTTGTGAAGCTGTTTCATAACTACACATGACAACTGTCATCATTTAGGAATAAGATTGCGTGGGTGATTAAATCGAGATCACTATTTTTTTACGATTAATCGCGCAGCTCTTGTATGCATCGATTTTAAAATATCACTTGAATTGTGAATTGTTTTTGGTGTCCAAAAAAAATTATAATTTTTAAATTGCAAACAAATCAAAATTCATTAATATTTATAAAATGTATACATAATATTTCCACCCTTGAGCCAACGTCTGCTCCAGTCATCCGCTCCCGTCTATTGTCTTGAAGAAACTCATTGTGCAAAAACGTGCTTTATTTTCTTTTGTGTAAACATGCTTCCCTCTGATTTTTGAGGAGAAATATGACCTGACCATTTCTGGTGCCAATCACCCTTTAGTTGATTCTCTCAGATTGTTAACCGCCATTCATTATCTTTAACAGTTCCACCTGTTGGGAATGAGCCGACATGTTTGGCCCATAGACCGTAAAAAAATATGGACGACGCGACTTCATTGACTTCCGCTGACCAAAGTTGAAACTTTCATAGGCCCGCTCATGGCGCTGACATCTTGGGACTGAGTCTGCGCAGTAGCGATCTCGGGACCGGAGTTGCGCAGTAGAGAACAGGAAGTAGAGGCGCGATTATCAAAAGCCCGCCCACACTCTCGCAGATGCAGAACAAATAATTATGTTGGTGTGAAATAAACAGTTATGGAAGTGTAGAAATTAAAGCTAAAGCTCCAATCTCCTCCCAAAAATCCAGAAAAAAGTCCGTTAGTGCCTCAGTGACAAGTTCACTCAGAGAAGCCGTCAATCTCAGCTGTCAATCATGACGTCACACCCCCCGTTTTTATAGCATCAAATAACTCACTAAAACTGAACTTATCTAAAAAACACTTGAAATGAAATTATCGTAATAAAAACTGCCTAAAATGACAGAAACCATCTTTAGGAAACAATTATTTGAAGTGTAATTAAATTGTTTAGTGTGTCTCGCGCCCATTCAAATACATGGAGAGGCGGGGTTTCGGAGCTATACTGGGACCGGCCACTGGGGGGGCGATCGAGGCGCGAAAGCTTCAATTTCTGACTGGAGCACTACAGGCTTGGTTTGGCCTTCATCCAAAGGCATTCAGCTGTTACATTCCTCATTTTACAATCGCACCTCCCCCGATCCTCCCTTCTGTTCTGACATGTCCTTGTTTAGTTGCACTGTATGTATAGCAGTGCTAACCGCCAGAACTAGTTTAATCCACACTGTTGTACTACTAGTTTCAGACCCCCAAGCCATCATCTGAACGTGTGAACCTCTAAACGTCTGAATGGCTCTTCCATGCTTCTACCTCAGCTCCGGTTGGACGCTAGAGTAACTGCTGTTTTGCACAGTTTATGATTCAGTATGTTTGTGAATCCACTCTTATTACGACGTTTATAAGACCTTCGTGAATAAAACGTGATGCTTTCCAGATGACGCACTCTTTAACGTTCTGTATTTTGTACTAACCACTGGTTGCTCCAAGTGGGAGCAAAGTTACATTTAGCTTTACGGAAACAAATTCCCAATACTTTGTAGGTTTTTAACAGACTCACATGACCATTCTGCCATGTTTGAAGCTGTCTGTCTTCTCTCCGCAGGTCTTATATTACTCTTTTATCTGGTCTTCTATGGCTTCCTGGCTGGGATGTTCAGTCTCACCATGTGGGTGATGCTACAGACGCTGGAAGATCACACTCCCAGATACAGGGACCGAGTGGCCAATCCAGGTAACAATCCCACAATATTGAGGTACTATTCTTTGTTAAGCCCCTTTGGACACCAAATGTACCTGCAATTGTAGAATCAACCACATATTGTTCCAAAGTCATTGTTTTTTTTCCAGCTTTTTTAGTGTATTTTTTCCATCATGTATCAATTTGTAATCAAATATTTTATTTTGCATTTTCTTTTGGTAATATTTAATAAATTGTATTTATAAAAGGCCTATATAGTCATTTTCCTAAATATACAATGTTAAATTGTTTAAAAATTGTCTTTTCTTATGAAAATGTGTGCATAAATCTTGTGTCAACTCTGTTACCGTACGATACTTTGCCTTTAAATTGGTGGAATTATCTCCCACAACTATTTAAGATACAGGAAATTGTCACTTTCCTTCACTAAATGGTATGTGTGCTCTCTCTGAGAAAATATTTGAATCTAAAAAGTTCTTTTTTTTTTTTTTTTTTTTTTTTTTTACATCAAACTTGTTACCACAACATCAAAAGGAAAACTTAATTTATCACTGTTCTGACATTGGGTTGTTTAAACCTTGAAATCGTGATTTCATTAGTGCCGTGTGCTCTTAGCATTTATGTTAGCAAGTGGAGTTATTGGCTAAAAAGTTTAAAATTGTCAATCCTGTTACCGTCAACTGTTACCGATGTTATTTCTACACATTGCCTAATTTGTCTGTAACAGAGTTGACAAACAATACTATAAAGAAGTTACTTTTTTGTTAAACGTAAAAAAAGGAAGTAACTGGTGTTTGGCAGCACTGAATTATTACAATTGAATGTTTTCAATAAGAATTATGTTAGTGAACAGTTTTTTACCTTAACTTTTTGAAATGAGAAATGTCCAATTATAGAATCACTCATGTATTGTGCAAAGCAGTATGAATAAATTGAAATTGTAAACTAAAATTCAACCAAATGTTACACAATGCAACAATAGATTTTTCAAACGGTGGGATGCCGCGCATTGAACATTGTTTAATTTACACATTGCACATTTAATTTTAGCAAGTTGCACAGTTTTATTGAAAATTAATTTATACGTTGTAGCTTTTTTTTTTTTTTTAACCAAGTTTGTGTTTCCTGGCAGTTCAGTGAATTGAGTCATATAGATGTTTCCACATACTGCACATTAGGGCTGCATATTGATTTCAACCGATTCTCATAATTATGAAGCGATATTGATTCTTAAACCCCAAGATTCGATCTTTTCAGTCTATGCTGTTTTTAGTTGCATGACATGATCAGAACTTTGTATCGTGCCTCCGATCCAATAAATTGCAATAAGCTTTGTTACTTTTGATATTAAACAAGCCTTCAGATTTCAAATTCTGTCCATTTAAATTATGAAATTCAAGCAATAAACACCGTTCTGGTGCTGTTTTACACCACAGAAAGATGTCAATAAAACAGCTTGTCGGTGTAACATTGCATTTACAAGCCAAATTTAATGTTTGTATAAAAAAATAAAATAAAAATAAAAAATGGGAGTGGAAACATAATTATGTAATTATAAAGTTAGTATTAAAGGTCCTGTTCTTCGTGATCACATTTTTCAAACTTTAGTTAGTGTGTAATGTTGCTGTTAGAGCATAAATAACACCTGTAAAATTATAAAGCTCAAAGTTCAATGCCAAGCGAGATATTTTATTTAACAGAAGTTCCCTTTCATAGCCTACAGCGAACGGCCGGTTTGGAATACATCCTGGTATTTCCTGCTTTAATTACGTTAGTAGAGCAGTTTGTTGACTAACCTCCGCCCACAAGAATACGCGAAAAAAGGGGGGCGTGGTCTTGTTGCTCCCTCGTGTAGAAGAGGGAGTGTGCGTTCGGTTCGGTTTCGGTTGCGTTGTCGCCATCAAACGCTGTTATTTTCATCCCGGAGGTCAAATCACCTTTGTTTGGCCTTCTGGGGCTGTACTTTTGAGCGCGTTCATCTCCCCGTTGGTAAGAGGCGTGACCTTCTCGGGCAACGTGTGCTAAGCTGCTGTCGAATCGCAACACGGAATCGCTGGCACAATCAGAACTCGATACGTATTTCTGAAGGAGGGACTTCATAGAAAGAGGAAATTCTCAGGCCGTTTTTGAGGACAGTGAAAACAGCGGTATACAGATAAGTAAATTGTGTGAAAAATACTGTGTTTTTTTTACACATGAAACATTAACACATGTTATATTGCACACTGTAAAACACAATCAAAGCTTCAAAAAAACACGAAAAACGGGACCTTTAACTATTATTATTATTATAATTATAAACATTCCTTGTAATGTACGTGTTTGTATATAAATCAGTTAATTTTAACCTCCAATATTATATTAATGTAGTACCAAATGACTTTAGTTGAGATTTTATTGCCGATAATAATCCATATTGTATCAAACTGAATTGAATCACAAGTGTGTGAATCGAAATGTGCAATTTGTGTCAATACCCAGCACTAATGCACATACTATATCCTGCAGAAATATAAGCAGTTCTGTAGTGTGCTGTTCTGGACTTTGCCATACACAGAAACATGACTTGGTGCACATTTAGTTATTTAAATTGTGCAGTACGGCTGCAACAACTAATCGATAATAATCTCATTATCGATTAGTCGGGTCTGCCCTCAGTGCACGGAAAACTTCCACCAGTCGCGCCAAATTGCAGCCCTGAATAACGCGATTTCTATGGACAAAATGCATCTGAAAATAGTGGAGGAAACTCCATAGATTGAGCTGATGCAGGAAAGGTACGTGATCCAAGCTGATAATCCATTCTTTATTTTAAGCTTCAAGCTAATGCATTAGCGTTTAACATACCCTGTCATGCGCTTTGACAGATGCGTGTGCGTCCTCAAGCGCAAAATGTTCATTTTACAGGTTATAGCCTCATCTGTAAATGCTACTAATTCACACGAGTATTTTCCATTTTACATGAACGCCGTTCTGCTTCAAACTTCACTGAATGAACGCATCAAACAGACAGAACGCAGTCGAGAGCGAGACGATAAATATCCAGCGCAAAAACTTTAATTTCACGCAGCTGAAATATCTGCTGTTGGACACTATTTAGGTTTAAAAGTCAACATGTAAGTCAAGTATTTTATGAGGAGTAGGAACTGTAAAGAGATAACGGCGTTGTGAAAAACGTTTCTTATAGCCTATTTACAGGATAAAGAAATGACATTAACTGTTAACCATAAACTGCTGTTCCTCTTATCTGGTAACGCTGAGTTTGTGTTTTTTTTGTGTTTTTCTTTAACATCCTTTTAATGTAGGTCTTTTTGCTGAACTTTTTTGCACATAATGTATAGCACAAACATACCCCATATTAATCATGGTTCTGTTAGATAGTAAAACCATGTTTTTATTATAATAAATCCATTCTTTTGCATATTGATTACCATTAGTATAACCACACAAATACGATCTAGTTAAACCTATGGAATTGACGCCAAACCATGTGAATTTTTGTAAGGGAAGATATACTCACAGTGTAGTTTTCATAGCACTCAGATGACACGTTTGTTTGAAGGACCGCATTGGGCAGGATGTGGAACAGTGTATTAAATTGGCTTAGAAATCTAAAATGTATTATAAATATAAATATTGGCTTTTCATCTGATTAATCGGGAAAAAAATAATTGGCCAACTA
>JARQWZ010005085.1:0-5000 GCA_033150135.1 Gobio occitaniae
GCTGGGCTCCACCTGCACACACACACACACACACACACACACAGTTCAGCTGCTGTTAACAGTCCCTCCACCACAGGACCTTCAGAGCTCGGGTCAGGGTTAGGGTCAGGGTCAGGGTCAGGGTCAGGGTCAGGGTTAGGGTCAGGGTTAGGGTCAGGGTTAGGGTCAGGGTTAGGGTTAGGGTCAGGGTTAGGGTCAGGGTTAGGGTCAGGGTCAGGGTCAGGGTTAGGGTCAGGGTTAGGGTCAGGGTCAGGGTTAGGGTCAGGGTTAGGGTCAGGGTTAGGGTCAGGGTTAGGGTCAGGGTCAGGGTTAGGGTCAGGGTTAGGGTCAGGGTTAGGGTCAGGGTCAGGGTCAGGGTCAGGGTCAGGGTCAGGGTTAGGGTCAGGGTTAGGGTCAGGGTTAGGGTCAGGGTCAGGGTCAGGGTTAGGGTCAGGGTTAGGGTCAGGGTTAGGGTCAGGGTTAGGGTCAGGGTCAGGGTTAGGGTCAGGGTTAGGGTCAGGGTTAGGGTTAGGGTCAGGGTTAGTGTTAGTGTTAGGGTCAGGGTCAGGGTTAGGGTCAGGGTTAGTGTTAGTGTTAGTGTTAGGGTCAGGGTTAGGGTCAGGGTTAGGGTCAGGGTCAGGGTCAGGGTTAGGGTCAGGGTTAGGGTTGGTCTTACCTGGTAGTATGAGCTGAGCTCTTTGCCGTTGGAGGTGAAGGTGAGGAGGCCGTTGGCTGTGTCTACCAAACACCCGATCTCCAGCCCGTTATTGTTGCGGCCCTGACTGGGACTGCTGCACTCGCCGCCCCACACCATGTAGCAGTTACTGCGCTTAATGCTGCACAACACACACACACACACACACACACACACACACACACACATCAGATACTGCTACTGTAGACAACATATCTATCTATCTATCTATACACCGATCAGGCATAACCGGTGAAGTGAATAGCACTGATGATCTGTTAGTGAGTGGAATATATTAGGCAGCAAGTGAACATGTTGTCCTCAGAGTTGGTGTGTTAGAAGCAGGAAAAATGGGCAAGAGTAAGGATTAGAGTGAGTTTGACAAGGGCCAGATTGTGACGGGTCAGAGCATCTCCAAAACTGCAGCTCTTGTGGGGTGTTCCCAGTCTGCAGTGGCCAGTCTCTATCAAAAGTGGAGGACCAGTGGAGAACCGGCCACAGGGTCATGGAGGACCAGTGGAGAACCGGCCACAGGGTCATGGAGGACCAGTGGAGAACCGGCCACAGGGTCATGGAGGACCAGTGGAGAACCGGCCACAGGGTCATGAAGGACCAGTGGAGAACCGGCCACAGGGTCATGAAGGACCAGTGGAGAACCGGCCACAGGGTCATGGAGGACCAGTGGAGAACCTGCCACAGGGTCATGAAGGACCAGTGGAGAACCGGCCACAGGGTCATGGAGAACCAGTGGAGAACCGGCCACAGGGTCATGAAGGACCAGTGGAGAACCGGCCACAGGGTCATGGAGAACCAGTGGAGAACCGGCCACAGGGTCATGGAGGACCAGTGGAGAACCGGCCACAGGGTCATGAAGGACCAGTGGAGAACCGGCCACAGGGTCATGGAGGACCAGTGGAGAACCGGCCACAGGGTCATGGAGGACCAGTGGAGAACCGGCCACAGGGTCATGAAGAACCAGTGGAGAACCGGCCACAGGGTCATGGAGGACCAGTGGAGAACCGGCCACAGGGTCATGGAGGACCAGTGGAGAACCGGCCACAGGGTCATGGAGGACCAGTGGAGAACCGGCCACAGGGTCATGAAGGACCAGTGGAGAACCGGCCACAGGGTCATGGAGGACCAGTAGAGAACCGGCCACAGGGTCATGGAGGACCAGTGGAGAACCGGCCACAGGGTCATGGAGAACCAGTGGAGAACCGGCCACAGGGTCATGGAGGACCAGTGGAGAACCGGCCACAGGGTCATGAAGAACCAGTGGAGAACCGGCCACAGGGTCATGGAGGACCAGTGGAGAACCGGCCACAGGGTCATGAAGAACCAGTGGAGAACCGGCCACAGGGTCATGGATGACCAGTGGAGAACCGGCCACAGGGTCATGGAGGACCAGTGGAGAACCGGCCACAGGGTCATGAAGAACCAGTGGAGAACCGGCCACAGGGTCATGGAGGACCAGTGGAGAACCGGCCACAGGGTCATGAAGAACCAGTGGAGAACCGGCCACAGGGTCATGGATGACCAGTGGAGAACCGGCCACAGGGTCATGGAGGACCAGTGGAGAACCGGCCACAGGGTCATGGAGGACCAGTGGAGAACCGGCCACAGGGTCATGGAGGACCAGTGGAGAACCGGCCACAGGGTCATGAAGGACCAGTGGAGAACCGGCCACAGGGTCATGGAGGACCAGTGGAGAACCGGCCACAGGGTCATGGAGGACCAGTGGAGAACCGGCCACAGGGTCATGGAGAACCAGTGGAGAACCGGCCACAGGGTCATGGAGGACCAGTGGAGAACCGGCCACAGGGTCATGGAGAACCAGTGGAGAACCGGCCACAGGGTCATGGAGGACCAGTGGAGAACCGGCCACAGGGTCATGAAGAACCAGTGGAGAACCGGCCACAGGGTCATGGATGACCAGTGGAGAACCGGCCACAGGGTCATGGAGGACCAGTGGAGAACCGGCCACAGGGTCATGAAGGACCAGTGGAGAACCGGCCACAGGGTCATGAAGGACCAGTGGAGAACCGGCCACAGGGTCATGAAGGACCAGTGGAGAACCGGCCACAGGGTCATGGAGGACCAGTGGAGAACCGGCCACAGGGTCATGGAGGACCAGTGGAGAACCGGCCACAGGGTCATGGAGGACCAGTGGAGAACCGGCCACAGGGTCATGGAGGACCAGTGGAGAACCGGCCACAGGGTCATGGAGGACCAGTGGAGAACCGGCCACAGGGTCATGGAGGACCAGAGGAGAACCGACCACAGGGTCATGAAGGACAAGTGGAGAACCGGCCACAGGGTCATGGAGGACCAGTGGAGAACCGGCCACAGGGCCCCACCTCACAACTTACAGGACTTAAAGGATCTGCTGCTAACATCTTGGTGCCAGATACCACAGCACACCTTCAGGGGTCTAGAGGAGTCCATGCCTCGACAGGTCAGGGGGACCAACACAATATAATGATTATTCCTCATTGGTGTATATCCAGTTCCACTATTCCACAATTCCACTAACCAACTTTATTCTCCATTTTATTTCTATTCCTGTAATTCCCAGTAATGTTTGGTTTGTTGTCTGTGTTTGTGTCACTGCAGACAGAATCACCACTGACCTCTCGTGAACTTTGCCCTTCTCGTCTCCCAGGGTAACGGTGACCGTTCTGACCTTGCTGAGCTCAAAGGCTGGATCATACTGATGGAAGTCAGAGGTCACCCAGCCGACCCAAACACTGGACGGCTCCTGCCCGGGGAAGATCCTCACAGAGTAGTAATACTGACACACACAGAGACAGAAGCGCAGAATTCAACATTCAAGTAAGTAAGTAAGTAAATTGTTATTTATATAGCACTTTTAACGCTACAATGCACAGTGCTTTACACAATAAAAACAATCATTTAAATACATAATGAAGAGCTATACACGATACATAATGAAACAAAATATAAGGTATCAAACCCAAACCACACAAGGACATCATTGAATACTAAAAGCACGTCTATACAGATACGTTTTCAGATGACATTTAAAAACAGACACACATTCAGATGTTCTAATATCAATTGGCAAACTATTCCATAATTTTGGAGCTCTCACTGCAAATGCTCGATCTCCTTTAGTTTTATATCTAGATCTTGGAACATCCAGCAGCTTGTTAACAGATGACCTCAGATATCTCCCTGCTTCATAAGGTCTCAGGAGCTCAGTTAAATATATAGGTGCCAAACCATTTAATGCTTTATATGTCAACAATACAATCTTAAACTCAACCCTTGAATAAACAGGTAACCCATGTAAAGACGCTAAAACAGGCGTGATATGATGAGATCTCTCTGTTGCTGTCAGTAATTGTAAACGAGATAAAGTGCGATTGTTCAAAGACGAAAACAAAGCATTACAATAATCAAGGCGGGAGGATATAAAAGCATGAATAAGCTTCTCTGCATGGATCATTCAAATTTAAAAACTGCCTCACCTTGGAAATGTTTCTTAACTGATAAAAACATGACTGAATCAGCTTCTTAACATGAAATTCAAAATTTAGATTAGAATCAAAATAAACACCCACATTTCGAACTACCTGCTTAATATTTGGAAAAACCCCATTTAGAGCGAGCTCAATCAGATTTTTCCTTAAGCTCTGACCAATTATCACGACTTCAGTTTTTTCTGTATTTAACTGCAGAAAATGTAAGGCCATCCAATTTTTTATGTCAGTTAAGCTTGAAGGACATCCAGACTATTCAGATCCTTAGAAGTCAATGATAAGTATAACTGTAGGTCATCTGCATAACAATGAACATGTATATTATGTTTTCTGATTACTGCATCTAATGCCAGCATGTAAATTGAGAACAAGATTGGTCCTAAAAGTGAACCCTGCTGAACTCCACATATAAGTTCAGAGCGTTGGGAAACTTCATCTCCTACTGACACTACAAATGTCCTGTTTGTCAAATAAGATACAAACCAATCCAATGCGAAACCCGACCCATGTTTTTAACTTTTGAATTAAAATCGAATGGTCCACTGTATCAAAGGCTGCGGTCAAATCTAATAGAACTAAAGCTGAGCATTCACCAGCCTCCTCTGCCATCAATAAATCATTAGTAACTCGTAAAAGTGCAGTTTCCGCACTGCTCTAATATTTTTGAGAAATTCCAGTCGGGTTTTATTTTCATTTACAACCTTCAATAATTGATTGGCTACTGCCTTTTCTAATACATTGAAATAAAAGGTAGTTTTGAGATGGGTCTATAATTGTTTACAACTGCAGGATCTAAGGAAGGCTTCTTCAGGAGTGGTTGTACT
>JARQWZ010005085.1:10000-37500 GCA_033150135.1 Gobio occitaniae
CTATACTGTTATTACCCCTCTGGCTGAATGCCCTGTTTTAAGGGGCGTGTCTGCTGGGAGACTTCAGTGAAAACGCCCACTGTTGTGATTGGCTGACATCTTTGCATTTGAAATGAGTGTTAGATTATGTTGCGGAGGGGGCGTGGTTTGGGCAAGTGTGCAGATACACTCGCGACGTGTGATTGACAGCTCCGGACATTATAAAGTGTGTTCTCTGATCGCTCTCTGTAGTTTAATCACTAAAAAAAGGGATTCGTTTCGGTAACACTTTATTTTGATAGTCCACTTTAGACATTCTACTAACTATAAGTAACTTTGCAACTTCATGTCAACTAACTGCCATTAGAGTATTTGTAGTCTGTCTGATTAATATTTACTAAAACTTTATTTTGTTGGTCCCCCCAACTGACTATAAGTAACTTGGCAACTACAATTCAACTTATTCTACTAACCCGAACCCTAACACCTAACCATAACCTACCAGTCTACTAATACTCTAATGACAGTTAGTTGACATGTAGTTGCAAAGTTACTTATAGTTAGTAGAATGTTTAAAGTGGACTATCAAACTAAAGTGTAACCTTTGTTTCATGCTACTAACAGAAACGATCGTTTTAGTCACTGGCTTGATGCAGTGATACGCTTAGGGCATCAAGACGGCGATCATTAACCGATCTAGAAAGAAAGTCTGAGTGAACTTGAATGATTAGCTCCACATCAGAAATCACTGATCACAGATCAGGCATTAATGAACACTGTTACTCACTGAGTGTGGCGGTGCTGTCGAATCCATATAGTAAAGTCTGTTTGTAAAGCCTGTGCTGTTATAAACTGAATCCATTTTCTCAGAGTGCTCTGGGCGGGCAAAGCTGAGGAAGGGGAGGTAACATTTCCTGGTATGACATCATAACAGGAAAATTCCGGATCAGCTCGTCTGAGCTCTCATTTTCTCAAAGGCAGAGAGAGACAGCCAGAACTCGCTTTACACCCATCAACATTTATAGCCACTTGGGGACCATATACAGGCGAGGGGAACTCATATTAATGTTGAAAAACCTCATAAAATGAACATTTTCATGCCATGGGACCCTTACATCATTTTTCTGACCACATTGATAGATACACTATATCGCCAAAAGTGTGACCCCTTCACACACACATGAGCTTCCCATTCTCCATCTGTAGGGTTTAATATGGAGTCTCAGCTCTAACAGCTCCAGCTCTTCTTTCCTCAAGGTTTAGGAGTGTGTTTATGGGGATTCTTCATTAGTGATGTTGGACGAGAAGGCCTGGCTCTCAGTCTCCGCTCTAATTCATCCCAAAGCTGTTCTATGGGGTTGAGGTCAGGACTCTGTGCAGGCCAGTCCAGTTCCTCCACCAAACTCCTCATCATGTCTTTATGGAGACGCTTTGAGCACTGGTCAGTCATGCTGGGACAGGAAGGGGCCGTCCACAAACTGGGCCCACAAAGTTGGGAGCATGAAATTGTCCAAAATGTCTTGGTGAAGCATTAACAGGGTTCTTGCAGGTTTCAGTAAGTCAGATTTAAGACCTTTTTAAGACATTTTAAGACCATAAAGATTTAAATTTAAGAACTATACAATGCATTACCAAAATTATTTAAATCACAGAAATAAAAAATAAAAATAAAAATTATTTCAATGAATTCAATCATTGAAAAAGCATTAATTTAATTTACAGATAAAGCAATGACATTAGTAACCCTCCACAGCCAACAACATGCCAAATGCCCAAACCTTAGGCTCAAAATGAAAATAGGCTAAAACAAACTTGCCTCAGAGAAGTAATCGTTAGCCCTAATGTGAAGCTAGCGATGTAGGATAAACTGAAGATAGAAACGCTTTGACTGATGAAACGAAGCTGCATCAAGATCTGGTGTATTTGAGTTCTTCAAGCCTTCACTATCTTCATAATAATAAGGTATCAGTGCTGATTGAGTGCAGACTTTAGCACTGTAGAGAATAATAGAAATCAATGCATGTCTGCCTCATTCTGGCCAACAAAATACAACGTTATGAGACATATTTTGCGGGCAGTTAATTGCATTTATCATGGGATTTGTAGTTTTATCATCGCATACGTGTACCAACACCAACACCAATATCCCCCAGAAAGAACTACAACACAGCGAACGAACGCTCTGAGGGCGGCGTAGCAAACACTCTAGAGCTCCGCTTTGTCGTCACGTTTCGATACCATTTTGCTACTGTGTAAAACGTTAATATCTTTCTGCGGCCAGCGTTTCTGGAAATGAACGAGGATAAAAACTTTTTTTTAAAGACCTAACTGAATGAAATTTAAGACCTCGGATGAAAATCTGGCCGTTTTTAAGACATTTTAAGGCATTAAATTAAAACAATTTTTTTTAGACATTTTCCTGCGGGAACCCTGATTAAGAGTTCCTTTCACTGGAACTAACCCCTGAAAAACAACCCCACCTCATAATCCCCCCTCCACCAAACTTTACACTTGGCACAATGCAGTCCCGTTTGCAACCGCCAAACCCAGACTCGTCCATGGGATTGTCAGACGGAGAAGCGTGATTGGTCACTCAGAGAACACGTCTCCACTGCTCTAGAGTCCAGTGGCGGCGCACTTTACCCCACTGCATCCCACGCTCTGCATTGCACTTGGTGCTGTAAGGCTTGGATGAGCTGCTCATGGAAACCCATTCCATGAAGCTCTACACACTGATCTTGAGCTCATCTGAAGGACACAGAAGTTTGGAGGTCTGGAGCTCTTGACTCTGCAGAAAGTTCACCTGGATTCAATGATTAGGAGGGTGTCCCAATACTTTTGGTGATATAGTGTATTTGTTCTTGTTTTAAACAAAAACTCACTTTGACGCATTTCTCAGAAAACGCGAGTTCTCATCTCATGTGATTTTGTATCTTCAGACATCCTCACATGAACACACTGGAGAAGAACAGCAGATTCTGCAGTGTAATTAATGCAAGTCTGCAGTTTCTGACTCTCACACAGACGCAGAGATGCTGCTGACATCCCAGAATGAGCCAGATGTGCTGACGCACACACACATGCGGAGAGTGAGTAGCAGCTGATGTGTGTGTGTGTGTGTGTGTGGTCAGCAGGTGGCGCTGATCTCTGCTGTTCCTCTGAGAAGAGCCGTAATGACAAATGATACAGCAACATCACGGACACACTCCTTACCAGACAGAAGAGCTGAGGCAACGTGTGCACATGAGTGTGTGTGTGTAAGTCTGTAAGTGTGTGTGTGAATGTGTCTGTGTATGAGTGAGTCTGTGTGTGTTTTGCAGAATCAGCTCTGTAGGTGTTAGCAGATCTCAAGTCTGCTTAGCTTCAGCTGCATTCTCAGTGACACTCACACACACACACACACACACACACAGACAGACAGACAGACAGACACTCTCTCTCACTCACACACACACACACACACACAGACAGACAGACACTCTCTCTCACTCACACACACACACACACACACACACACACACACACACACACACACACACACACATGTTGGGTTTTCATGTTTTATGAGGACATTCCATAGGCGTAATGGTTTTTATACCGTACAAACCGTATTTTCTATCCCCTTACACTGCCCCTAAACCTACCCATCACACACACACACACACACACACTGCCCCTAAACCTACCATCACACACACACACACACACACACACACACACACACACACACACACACACACACACACACACACACACACACACACACACACACACACACACACACACACACACACACACACTGCCCCTGCCCCTAAACCTACCCATCACACACACACACACACACACACACACACACACACACACACACACACACACACTGCCCCTGCCCCTAAACCTACCCATCACACAGACACACTCACACACACACACACACACACACACACACACACACACACACACACACACACACACACTGCCCCTGCCCCTAAACCTACCCATCATACACACACACACACACACACACACACACACACACACACACTGCCCCTAAACCTACCCATTACACACACACACACACACACACACTGCCCCTGCCCCTAAACCTACCCATCACTCACACACACACACACACACACTCTCTCTCTCACTCATACACACAAACTCACTCATACACACACACTCACTCATACACACACACACACTCACTCTCACGTCACTCACCGTCCCAAACTTCGAAGTCTTTGAAGGCGAGTTCGGAGCCGGAGTCGTCCAGCAGCACCTCTCCGTTGAGCGTGAACATCATGGTGCGTTCGTTCATGTCCACCATACAGCCCACAACATCTGCAGCCTGCCAGGAGCGGCCGAAGTGCTCGTTCCCCTGGTGCCAGCGCTGAGCCTGCACACACACACACACACACACTCACACTCGCTCTTCATCTGTGCGGACGCTAATCGTTCACATGACACAAACCATTTCTCTCCCATTTACATGCAATTTTCATTATTCCGATGATTGTCTAAGAATGTTTTGATCATGTTTGGTCATGTTTGGTCATGTTTTGGTCATGTTTGGTCATGTTTTGTCATGTTTTGTCATGTTTGGTCATGTTTGGTCATGTTTGGTCATGTTTTGTCATGTTTGGTCATGTTTTGTCATGTTTGGTCATGTTTGGTCATGTTTGGTCATGTTTTGTCATGTTTTGGTCATGTTTGGTCATGTTTTGGTCATGTTTGGTCATGTTTGGTCATGTGTTGGTCATGTTTTGGTCATGTTTGGTCATGTTTGGTCATGTTTTGGTCATGTTTGGTCATGTTTTGGTCATGTTTGGTCATGTTTGGTCATGTTTTGGTCATATTTTGGTCATGTTTTGTCATGTTTGGTCATGTTTGGTCATGTTTTGTCATGTTTTGGTCATGTTTTGTCATGTTTGGTCATGTTTTGGTCATGTTTGGTCATGTTTGGTCATGTTTGGGTCATGTTTGGTCATGTTTTGGTCATGTTTTGGTCATGTTTGTTCATTTTGGTCATGTTTTGTCATGTTTTGGTCATGTTTGGTCATGTTTGGTCATGTTTGGGTCATGTTTGGTCATGTTTTGGTCATGTTTTGGTCATGTTTGGTCATGTTTTGGTCATGTTTTGGTCATATTTTGGTCATGTTTGGTCATGTTTTGTCATGTTTGGTCATGTTTTGGTCATGTTTGGTCATATTTTGGTCATGTTTGGTCATGTTTTGTCATGTTTGGTCATATTTTGGTCATGTTTGGGTCATGTTTGGTCATGTTTTGGTCATGTTTGTTCATGTTTGGTCATGTTTTGGTCATGTTTTGTCATGTTTAGTCATGTTTGGGTCATGTTTTGGTCATGTTTGGTCATGTTTGGTCATGTTTGGGTCATGTTTGGTCATGTTTTGGTCATGTTTTGGTCATGTTTGGTCATGTTTTGGTCATGTTTGGTCATGTTTTGGTCATGTTTGGTCATGTTTGGTCATATTTTGGTCATGTTTTGTCATGTTTGGTCATGTTTTGGTCATGTTTGGTCATGTTTGGGTCATGTTTTGGTCATGTTTTGGTCATGTTTTTTGGTCATGTTTTGGTCATGTTTGGTCATGTTTTGGTAATGTTTTGTCATGTTTGGTCATGTTTGGTCATGTTTGGTCATGTTTTGGTCATGTTTGGTCATGTTTTGGTCATGTTTGGGTCATGTTTGGTCATATTTTGGTCATGTTTGGTCATGTTTTGTCATGTTTGGTCATGTTTTGGTCATGTTTGGTCATGTTTGGGTCATGTTTGGTCATGTTTTGGTCATGTTTTGGTCATGTTTTGGTCATGTTTGGTCATGTTTTGTCATGTTTGGTCATGTTTTGGTCATGTTTGGTCATGTTTGGGTCATGTTTGGTCATGTTTGGTCATGTTTTGGTCATGTTTTGGTCATGTTTTTTGGTCATGTTTTGGTCATGTTTGGTCATGTTTTGGTAATGTTTTGTCATGTTTGGTCATGTTTTGGTAATGTTTTGGTCATGTTTGGTCATGTTTTGGTCATGTTTGGTCATGTGCAGCTAAAGCGTTTATGAGGTAAGCTCAAGTCGGGTCCATTATGAGGATGACCTTGAATCCGTCGAAGACGAAGGCCTGCTCGTCCGATCCCAGCTCCTGGTCCGGCAGGCATCCGGGTCTCGCCCAGCCCACCCGCATCTCTCCCGCTGTCACCACCTCCAGCTCGAAGTACCACCTCCCTCCGCTCACGCTGTACGTCTTCTCCGCGCGGAAGATCCGGAAGCGCTCGGCAGACTGATGACCCGTGTCCGCTCGCGCCGCTGCGCAAAACAAACACACGCTTCCTTATGTTTACATATGCAACTGAGACAAATATGCACTCATTTGCATACATTTCCAGAAGTGCATTAAAATAAACACTTATTGTGTGATGTGTGATGCTTTCTTTCTAATAGTCACATGTTTCTCCCTCCTCATATCTATATACCCTATTCATTAACAACATGTATTCTTATTTCACTTATTTCTGTGCCATAGTTATTATATTGATTAATAGATTAATAGATTGTTAGCTAATCTGTGTGCTTTGTATATGTGCATTTCTGAAATGCATAACATGTACAAATCAATTTAAATTCTAATGCAGATGCATTTTTTGTGAAGCTGCTTTGAAACGATATGTATTGTGAAAAAGCGCTATACGAATAAATTTGAATTGAAATTTGAATTGAATGTTGTGGATGAAGGTCTCAGAACTGACCGTGTGTTTCCTGTACTCTGTCAGACTGTGTTTGACTTCATGTATAATACATCAACACAACAAGGAATTATTTTACTTTCATTGATTACTTTTATAGTTTGTTAATATTTAGATTTTTAATATTTTCTGTTTTTATTCTAACTTAAGTAAGTTTTAGTAATATTCTTTATATTCGTCTATATAGTTTATTTTTAGTACTTTAGTAGCAGCTAGCGGAAATAAAATAAGCTTTTAAATTTTTATTTTATTTCAGTTGAAAATTGTGTTTTTATGGTTTTAGTTTTACTTAAATATAATAGCCCAGCTATAGATGTAACATGACCGCACATGATGTGGCGTGCACAGGTGCATTGTGGGTAGACTGGTGGTACCGTGGTCTTGATCCGGAGCCTCCAGGTTGTATCCGTATCCCAGCAGCGTCCGCACAGCTTCCCGCAGACTGTCCTTGTTTGATTTCTTGGTCCTCTCGTCCAGAAGAACGTATGGAACGAGGCGAGGGTTTCTCCTGTTCTTAATGTCCTGCAGACACACAGACACTCGCGTGACGTGAATCTCACTCATAGACACGCGTGACGTGAATCTCACTCATAGACACGCGTGACATGAATCTCACTCATAGACTCGCGTGACGTGAATCTCACTCATAGACACGCGTGACGTGAATCTCACTCATAGACACGCGTGACATGAATCTCACTCATAGACACGCGTGACGTGAATCTCACTCATAGACACGCGTGACGTGACTCTCACTCATAGACACGAGTGACATGAATCTCACTCATAGACACGCGTGACGTGAATCTCACTCATAGACACGCGTGACGTGACTCTCACTCATAGACACACGTGACGTGAATCTCACTCATAGACACGCGTGACATGAATCTCACTCATAGACACGCGTGACGTGAATCTCACTCATAGACGCGCGTGACGTGAATCTCACTCATAGACACGCGTGACGTGAATCTCACTCATAGACACGCGTGACATGAATCTCACTCATAGACACGCGTGCCCTGACTCTCACTCATAGACACGCGTGCCCTGACTCTCACTCATAGACACGCGTGACGTGACTCTCACTCATAGACACGCGTGCCCTGACTCTCACTCATAGACACGCGTGACGTGACTCTCACTCATAGACACGCGTGACGTGAATCTCACTCATAGACACGCGTGACGTGACTCTCACTCATAGACACGCGTGACGTGAATCTCACTCAGAGACAGGCATGCCGTGACTCTCACTCATAGACACGCGTGACGTGAATCTCACTCATAGACACGCGTGACGTGACTCTCACTCATAGACACGCGTGACGTGAATCTCACTCAGAGACACGCGTGACGTGACTCTCACTCATAGACACGCGTGACGTGAATCTCACTCAGAGACACGCGTGACGTGAATCTCACTCAGAGACACGCGTGACGTGACTCTCACTCATAGACACGCGTGACGTGAATCTCACTCAGAGACACACGTGACGTGACTCTCACTCATAGACACGCGTGACGTGACTCTCACTCATAGACACGCGTGACGTGAATCTCACTCAGAGACACGCGTGACGTGACTCTCACTCATAGACACGCGTGACGTGAATCTCACTCAGAGACAGGCGTGCCTTGACTCTCACTCATAGACACAAGTGACGTGACTCTCACTCAGAGACACGCGTGACGTGACTCTCACTCATAGACACGCGTGACGTGAATCTCACTCAGAGACAGGCGTGCCCTGACTCTCACTCATAGACACACGTGACGTGACTCTCACTCATAGACACACGTGACGCGACTCTCACTCATAGACACACGTGACGTGACTCTCACTCATAGACACACGTGACGTGACTCTCACTCATAGACACACGTGACGTGACTCTCACTCATAGACACACGTGACGTGACTCTCACTCATAGACACACGTGACGTGACTCTCACTCATAGACACACGTGACTTGACTCTCACTCATAGACTCTCGTGACGTGAATCTCACTCATAGACACGCGTGACGTGAATCTCACTCATAGACACGCGTGACGTGAATCTCACTCATAGACGCGCCTGACGTGAATCTCACTCATAGACACACGTGACGTGACTCTCACTCATAGACTCTCGTGACGTGAATCTCACTCATAGACACGCGTGACGTGAATCTCACTCATAGACACACGTGACGTGAATCTCACTCATAGACGCGCGTGACGTGAATCTCACTCATAGACACGCGTGACGTGAATCTCACTCATAGACATGCGTGACGTGAATCTCACTCATAGACGCGCGTGACGTGAATCTCACTCATAGACGCGCGTGACGTGAATCTCACTCATAGACACACGTGACGTGAATCTCACTCATAGACACACGTGACGTGACTCTCACTCATAGACGCGCGTGACGTGACTCTCACTCATAGACACGCGTGCCCTGAATCTCACTCATAGACACGCGTGCCCTGAATCTCACTCATAGACACGCGTGACGTGAATCTCACTCATAGACGCGCGTGACGTGAATCTCACTCATAGACGCGCGTGACGTGAATCTCACTCATAGACACACGTGACGTGAATCTCACTCATAGACACACGTGACGTGACTCTCACTCATAGACACGCGTGCCCTGACTCTCACTCATAGACACGCGTGACGTGACTCTCACTCATAGACACGCGTGCCCTGACTCTCACTCATAGACACGCGTGACGTGACTCTCACTCATAGACACGCGTGACGTGAATCTCACTCATAGACACGCGTGACGTGACTCTCACTCATAGACACGCGTGACGTGAATCTCACTCAGAGACAGGCATGCCGTGACTCTCACTCATAGACACGCGTGACGTGAATCTCACTCATAGACACGCGTGACGTGACTCTCACTCATAGACACGCGTGACGTGAATCTCACTCAGAGACACGCGTGACGTGACTCTCACTCATAGACACGCGTGACGTGAATCTCACTCAGAGACAGGCGTGCCTTGACTCTCACTCATAGACACGAGTGCCCTGACTCTCACTCATAGACACACGTGACGTGACTCTCACTCATAGACACACGTGACGCGACTCTCACTCATAGACACACGTGACGTGACTCTCACTCATAGACACACGTGACGTGACTCTCACTCATAGACACACGTGACGTGACTCTCACTCATAGACACACGTGACTCTCACTCATAGACACACGTGACGTGACTCTCACTCATAGACACACGTGACTTGACTCTCACTCATAGACTCTCGTGACGTGAATCTCACTCATAGACACGCGTGACGTGAATCTCACTCATAGACACGCGTGACGTGAATCTCACTCATAGACGCGCCTGACGTGAATCTCACTCATAGACACACGTGACGTGACTCTCACTCATAGACTCTCGTGACGTGAATCTCACTCATAGACACGCGTGACGTGAATCTCACTCATAGACACACGTGATGTGAATCTCACTCATAGACGCGCGTGACGTGAATCTCACTCATAGACACGCGTGACGTGAATCTCACTCATAGACACGCGTGACGTGAATCTCACTCATAGACGCGCGTGACGTGAATCTCACTCATAGACGCGCGTGACGTGAATCTCACTCATAGACACACGTGACGTGAATCTCACTCATAGACACACGTGACGTGACTCTCACTCATAGACGCGCGTGACGTGAATCTCACTCATAGACACCCGTGACATGAATCTCACTCATAGACACGCGTGACGTGAATCTCACTCATAGACACGAGTGCCCTGACTCTCACTCATAGACACGCGTGACGTGAATCTCACTCATAGACACGCGTGACGTGACTCTCACTCATAGACACGCGTGACGTGAATCTCACTCAGAGACACGCGTGACGTGACTCTCACTCATAGACACGCGTGACGTGAATCTCACTCAGAGACAGGCGTGCCTTGACTCTCACTCATAGACACGAGTGCCCTGACTCTCACTCATAGACACACGTGACGTGACTCTCACTCATAGACACACGTGACGCGACTCTCACTCATAGACACACGTGACGTGACTCTCACTCATAGACACACGTGACGTGACTCTCACTCATAGACACACGTGACGTGACTCTCACTCATAGACACACGTGACGTGACTCTCACTCATAGACACACGTGACGTGACTCTCACTCATAGACACACGTGACTTGACTCTCACTCATAGACTCTCGTGACGTGAATCTCACTCATAGACACGCGTGACGTGAATCTCACTCATAGACACGCGTGACGTGAATCTCACTCATAGACGCGCCTGACGTGAATCTCACTCATAGACACACGTGACGTGACTCTCACTCATAGACTCTCGTGACGTGAATCTCACTCATAGACACGCGTGACGTGAATCTCACTCATAGACACACGTGACGTGAATCTCACTCATAGACGCGCGTGACGTGAATCTCACTCATAGACACGCGTGACATGAATCTCACTCATAGACACGCGTGACGTGAATCTCACTCATAGACGCGCGTGACGTGAATCTCACTCATAGACGCGCGTGACGTGAATCTCACTCATAGACACACGTGACGTGAATCTCACTCATAGACACACGTGACGTGACTCTCACTCATAGACGCGCGTGACGTGAATCTCACTCATAGACACCCGTGACATGAATCTCACTCATAGACACGCGTGACGTGAATCTCACTCATAGACACGAGTGCCCTGACTCTCACTCATAGACACGCGTGACGTGAATCTCACTCATAGACACGCGTGACGTGAATCTCACTCATAGACACGAGTGCCCTGACTCTCACTCATAGACACGCGTGACGTGAATCTCACTCATAGACACACGTGACGTGACTCTCACTCATAGACGCGCGTGACGTGACTCTCACTCATAGACACACGTGACGTGACTCTCACTCATAGACACACGTGACGTGACTCTCACTCATAGACACACGTGACTCTCACTCATAGACACACGTGACGTGACTCTCACTCATAGACACACGTGACTTGACTCTCACTCATAGACTCTCGTGACGTGAATCTCACTCATAGACACGCGTGACGTGAATCTCACTCATAGACACGCGTGACGTGAATCTCACTCATAGACGCGCCTGACGTGAATCTCACTCATAGACACACGTGACGTGACTCTCACTCATAGACTCTCGTGACGTGAATCTCACTCATAGACACGCGTGACGTGAATCTCACTCATAGACACACGTGATGTGAATCTCACTCATAGACGCGCGTGACGTGAATCTCACTCATAGACACGCGTGACGTGAATCTCACTCATAGACACGCGTGACGTGAATCTCACTCATAGACGCGCGTGACGTGAATCTCACTCATAGACGCGCGTGACGTGAATCTCACTCATAGACACACGTGACGTGAATCTCACTCATAGACACACGTGACGTGACTCTCACTCATAGACGCGCGTGACGTGAATCTCACTCATAGACACCCGTGACATGAATCTCACTCATAGACACGCGTGACGTGAATCTCACTCATAGACGCGCCTGACGTGAATCTCACTCATAGACACACGTGACGTGACTCTCACTCATAGACTCTCGTGACGTGAATCTCACTCATAGACACGCGTGACGTGAATCTCACTCATAGACACACGTGACGTGAATCTCACTCATAGACGCGCGTGACGTGAATCTCACTCATAGACACGCGTGACATGAATCTCACTCATAGACACGCGTGACGTGAATCTCACTCATAGACGCGCGTGACGTGAATCTCACTCATAGACGCGCGTGACGTGAATCTCACTCATAGACACACGTGACGTGAATCTCACTCATAGACACACGTGACGTGACTCTCACTCATAGACGCGCGTGACGTGAATCTCACTCATAGACACCCGTGACATGAATCTCACTCATAGACACGCGTGACGTGAATCTCACTCATAGACACGAGTGCCCTGACTCTCACTCATAGACACGCGTGACGTGAATCTCACTCATAGACACGCGTGACGTGAATCTCACTCATAGACACGAGTGCCCTGACTCTCACTCATAGACACGCGTGACGTGAATCTCACTCATAGACACACGTGACGTGACTCTCACTCATAGACGCGCGTGACGTGACTCTCACTCATAGACACGCGTGACATGAATCTCACTCATAGACACGCGTGACGTGAATCTCACTCATAGACACGCGTGACGTGAATCTCACTCATAGACGCGCGTGACGTGACTCTCACTCATAGACACGCGTGACGTGAATCTCACTCATAGACAAGCGTGACGTGAATCTCACTCATAGACGCGCGTGACGTGACTCTCACTCATAGACACGCGTGACGTGAATCTCACTCATAGACGCGCGTGACGTGAATCTCACTCATAGACATGCGTGACGTGAATCTCACTCATAGACGCGCGTGACGTGACTCTCACTCATAGACACGCGTGACGTGAATCTCACTCATAGACAAGCGTGACATGAATCTCACTCATAGACATGCGTGACGTGAATCTCACTCATAGACGCGCGTGACGTGAATCTCACTCATAGACATGCGTGACGTGAATCTCACTCATAGACATGCGTGACGTGACTCTCTCATATCATCATAGTCTCAGTGTGTTTGAATCTCACTCATAAACACGTGACGTGACTCTCACTCATAGACACGCGTGACGTGAATCTCACTCATAGACACGCGTGACGTGAATCTCACTCATAGACATGCGTGACGTGACTCTCTCATATCATCATAGTCTCAGTGTGTTTGAATCTCACTCATAAACACGTGACGTGACTCTCACTCATAGACGCGCGTGACATGAATCTCACTCATAGACATGCGTGACGTGACTCTCTCATATCATCATAGTCTCAGTGTTTTTGAATCTCACTCATTTCTGCTGAACTCAATGTTAAACTCTAGTATTCAAGCCTATTTTTGACAATCCAATGAAATGAACCCTAATTTACCATCAATACAAACGCATCTACTACACATGACATGTTTTCTCTCACACGCCACCAACTCAGGGCTTAAAGAACCCATGACATCTTTGTGTTTTATGGAATATTGCAGTGTTTATTGTAAATGATTTATGATTATTGTGTTAATAATCTTGAGTTTCAGAATAACTTCATCTCTTCTCTGATGATGAGGGCGGGGCCACCTGTCACTCACATGAGATCCACCAATAGCAAACCACAACAATCCAATCAATTCCCCACAGACACACTCAAGCCCCGCCTACATTTGTTCTTGTTTGCGCTTCACTCGATATACGGCACACTAGAGGAGGAGCACCAGCGGGACTTCACTCTCAGGAGGAAAGTTCAGTTTCTCACTTTTAATTACGACTTTGTAGTTAAAACATTCTAATCATGCAGTGCATATTTTGGAACGGACAGAGCCTGTGTGATGCACACACACTACACACACACACTACACACACACACACACACACACACACTGACCTGCTGTACGCCGTAGGTCCAGCCCTGCCGAATGCGGTCTCTGGCCCAGACGTTGTGAGCGTTCTCCGCCAGTTTGTCCACCATGGCCTCCTGGGTCGACGCCAGTTTGATGTGGCTCAGGTCCATGGGCGCCGGTTTATACCCGCTGGAGAGCTCGTATCTGACACCAGAACACACGCTAACCCACCAGTACGGGACACACTAGATCAACTAACACTAAACACACTCTTAGGGCGTTTTCACACCTGAAAGTCCGCGCCAAGGTCCGAACCGAAGTTCATGTTTTGATACTTTTTATACATTCGGTTAGTTTTGGTTTGGTTTCACATTGCAATTATGCGAGCGCACTAAAGAACTGACACACGCGTGTCCACTTGTCTTCATCATGTGAGCGCACTAAAGAACTGACACACGTGTGAACACTCGTCTTCATCATGTGAGCGCACTAAAGAACTGACACACGCGTGTCCACTCGTCTTCATCATGGACATCCGGCATCTGGACACTGATTGGTTTGTAAACGGACGTGCGTCTGACGTCAGCGTCTTTGACAAGAATGAATGAACGGACGCATATCGTTGCCCCTATTGAACAGTGCGCATTGCTGGAATATTACAATTCGTTTGGAATTGTTTTGTTTAAAAGTGGACATTTCAAGCTTTATATTCACATATTTCTCATGTTTGTGAGACGAGTATCTGCTGAGTTTGGGTTTATTTGAGACACGCTCCAGTTCATGTAAAGCATGTGATCGCTCCCGCCATTATTGTCTGCTATAGATTATTTGCTTCTTATTTATTTAATCCAGGCAATTATCTGATTAAACGTTGATTAAAATTAAGATACAATTTATACTAAACGAAATTCACCTTAAAGAAAGGCTTTCTAAGCACAATCATACAAAATTTCTTTCAAAATCATTTTTGACTTTCTGTCTTCTGACATGTTGCGCATTTTTTCACTTTTCATAATCAATGTAGCCGAGATGAAGTTTAAAAATAACATTATAATATTTAAACATAAACAGGAACTTCCTGTAAATGCTCTGAAAGTCCGAACCGTACAGAAAATGCTTTCACACTAGAAATGAACCGAACCTTTGTTCAGTTTGATGACCTCTTTTCGTCGGACCAAATTTCGTCTGTTTGGTCCGGCCCGTGGTCAGGGGAGGTTTCACATCTGTCATTTTGATTCGGACCAAACTGAAAAGTCCGAAAATCCGGACCAAACAAGGTGTGTGTGAAAGCGCCCTGAAAGGGTCTGAGAAAGCCCTACAGTAGAGCTAGTTAGCAGAATCTAAAGATATCCAGACACATGATAGCCTCATTCAGACTGTCAGTCCTAATCCAATGAGATTTAGAATGTCTGAACCATAGATATACATAATAAAGGCTAGATGTCTTAAAGCGGAGTCTCTAACGTCATCACCGGCGGCCATCTTGTCACAGGCATGGCTCTGTGGCTCCTGATGTAAGGCAAGTGATCTGAACACAAATACTCTTATCTCACTGAAATCTTGACGGATTTACAAATGGTTTGGTTTCTTACAAACGTTATTAATGTGGCTAAAATTATGGATGCTTGAACAAATTATGAATAATTTTTCATAAGTATGCAGTGTCATAACTACATCTCTGACGTTTATAACAAACCAAACAGTTTGGAAATCGGTAGAAAATTTAGCAGGTTATGGTTAAAAGTGCAAGCACCCATGAAAACAATGTTATGAGTGAGCGAGCTGACTGTGACAAGATGGCCGCCAGGTGCGGACGTCGACCTCCATTGGCCAGCAGCGCGGACGAGACATCTAGCCTTTATTATGTATATCTATGGTCTGAATGGCCGAAAAACACAATCCGAACAGCTGCGATTAACAGTGTGGACAGTCAAACATCAGATCAGACTCCAGTGGGATTTGGACTGAGTCTGAACGAGGCTTCAGAGCACGTTTCACACACTCACTTGGCTGAAAGCTTGAGGTTTTTGACTTTCTCTGCCGCCCGTTCGTCCGCCACGCCCACATGACAGCCCAGAGCCAGAAGAGTCCTGCACACACACATCAGATCATACATCATTTATGCTTTTATATGTGTGCTCCAAAAGAAATGCCATTGAATAAAAACTGAAGCATGATCTTCAGTTCCAGCAGGAGTAAAGCATGAGCAGGGAAGCGTGTTTACTTGAGCGTCTCCTGAGACATCTGAAGGTTGTAGCTGCGCTCCTGCTCTGGAAGTCTGGAGAACTCCACCAGACACGGATGCTGACGCTTATTATCATCTCTCACCTACACCACAGCGGATCACATGTGTGTGTCAGAATCAGAGCAGATTGAGCACAGAAGAAACACACGGATGACGTGTGTGTGTCTGACGCACCGTTCCGTAGGTCCACCCGAGATCGATCTTGTTCATCACCCACAGCTCATGGATGTTTTCTGCCAGTTTCTCTCGGATCCGCTCAAGATGTGGCGGCAACACGATCTACACACAGAAACACACACACACACACACACTCATCACGTCTGAACGTATTCATGACACTACAGAGGAGTTCAGACAAACTCATTCAATCATACAGCAGGTGTGTGTGTGTGTGTGAGAGTGTGTGTGAGAGTGTGTTTGAGTGTGTGAGTGTCTGTGTGAGTGTGAGAGCGTGTGAGTGTCTGTGTGAGTGTGTGTGTGTGTGTGTGTGTGTGAGAGCGTGTGTGTGTGTGTGCGAGTGTGAGCCTGCGTGTGTGAGTGTCTGTGAGTGATTGTGAGTGTGTGAGTGTCTGTGACTGTGTGTGTGTGTGAGCGTGAGAGTGTGTATGTGTGTGTGTGTGTGTCTGTGTGTGTGTGAGAGTGTGTGTGTGTGTGACTGTGGGCATGTTTTTGTGAAATATCAGGACACAAATGTGTATAATGACATGGGTATTACAAAAAGAGGGTGAAATATGAGGACGTTCCCCATGTCCTCACTTTTCAAAATGCTTATAAATCACAGAATGAGGTTTTTTTCACAGAAAGTGAACTGAGCAGTGTGTGTGTGTGTGTGTGTGATGGGTAGGTTTAGGGGCAGTGTGTGTGTGTGTGCGTGTGTGTGATGGGTAGGTTTAGGGTCAGTGTAAGGGGATAGAAAATATGGTTTGTACGGTATAAAAACCATTACGCCTATGGAATGTCCTCACATTTCACAAAAACAAACATGTCTGTGTGTGTGTGTGTGTGTGTGTGTGTGATGGGTAGGTTTAGGAGCAGGGGCAGTGTGTGTGTGTGTGTGTGTGTGTGTGTACCTGACTGGTGTCCACAGGTGTTGGCGTGAAGGCCCCTTGTGATAGCGTGACCGTGGGTCCGAGGAGGTCGCGTGTTCTCTCGTGATCATGCTTATACTCCTGACTGTGCTCCACTCTCAGCTTCTCTCGCGGTAAAACCGCCTCGAAACACGGAGCATAACCGGATGGAGGCAGGAACTTGAACTCGCCATGACGACCGCCCAACAGGAAGCGCACTCTGAGGAGGAGAAGCGTTAACAGCCGCTCACACGAGAACATCTGATACCATAATAAACCATAACTACATGAACTATAACAATCGCTGAAGAGAACAGTCCAGAGGAAGGGGAAAAATACTGACAGCCAATCAGAATCCATCCTGCTTTAAAGGGTTAGTTCACCCAAAAATGTAAATTGTGTCATTAATTCCTCAGCCTCATGTGGTTGGACACCCGTCAGACCTCCGTTCATCTTCAGACACAAATGAAGATATTTTAGTGTAAAGCTGATTCTGAGAAAGGCTTCAGATAGGCCTCCATTGACATTCAGTACATTTACACTCACAAGACCCATAAAAGGCACTAAAAACACCGTTACAAAGTCCATCTCACCACAGTGACTCTACAATCATTTTACGATACGACGACAATAGTTTTTGTGCGCAAGAAAACAACAAAATAACAGCTTTATCCAACTTGTTCTTGTCTTCCGTGTGTGTCTCCACGACGCATGCGCGAGAATATGAGCAGATTAGATTAGATTAGATTCAACTTTATTGTCATTACACAAGTACAAGTACAAGGCAACGAAATGCAGTTTAGGTCTAACCAGAAGTGCAATAGCAGCAAGTGCAGGATATACAACGTTTGCATAAGTGCAGGACATGGAAATATACTGAATATATATAAATATGTATAAATAGAGAGATGGTCATTACTATAAACAGAATTTACAGGTGGATATGTACTATGAATATAATATACAGATGGCTTTTACTTTAAACAGAATTTTTACAGTTAGAGGTATACAATAATATATTAGGCAAGATGAGGAATATAGCAGTGGATTAAGGTAGTGCAATAAATTATGGACAGAGCTATCCGAAAAAAAGTGTAAAAGTGCAGTGGAAAGTGGTTGCATATTACAGTGAGAAGTACGGTGCATGCGTGAGAATATGAGCAGATCCGGCGTTCGGGAATCCATGAAATGCTCACTTTAGCCCCATTTTGAGAACTACACCGAGACCTAAAGCACGATCAGTGTAGAATTCAACAGCTGAGATACGCACGTCTTCCTCTGCTTGAGAACAAATCTCTTCTGGGTCATGTGTCCGAACGCCGGATCTGCTCATATTCTCACGCATGCGTCGTGGAGACACACACGGAAGACAAGAACAAGCTGGATAAAGGCGTTATTTTGATTTTTTTTTGCGCACAAAAACTATTGTCGTCGCATCGTAAAATGATTGTAGAGTCACTGTGGTGAGATGGACTTAAAAAAGTTTTTAGTGCCTTTTATGGGTCTTGTGAGTGTAAATGTACTGAATGCCAATGGAGGCCTATCTGAAGCCTTTCAGAGCATCAGCTTTACACTAAAATATCTTCATTTGTGTCTGAAGATGAACGGAGGTCTGACGGGTGTCCAACCACATGAGGCTGAGGAATTAATGACACAATTTACATTTTTGGGTGAACTAACCCTTTAATGAGCTCAAGCTTTTAACACTAGAACCGCCACGGGGTTACATTTACCCATGGCTGTTTTTCAAATGTGCATAACAGATTTCCAATAAAATATCCAAGTCACTGACTTTTACTAAAACTGTGTTATTTACAATCCCCTGTTGTTAAAAATTGTTTAGATTAAGCCAGATTTAAAAATGGGGCATTTATACCAATAAGCGCCAGCGGGTCAGATTTATCCCGATATAATTCCTCTGTGTTTGAGCAACGCCTCGGCTACAGCAAACATTCACACAACACACACTCAAATAAAGATGCTTTAGCATATTTATAAATGTTCAAACTTTGGATTAATTCTACATTTTTGTTTTGCAATTTTGTTTTGAGAATTGTTTGCTACTGTGTTGCTATTTATTCAAGACTGGCCGTTTCCTGAAAAAAAAAAATCTGATATGATGGAATGAATAAAACAATTTTCATGATTATCCCAAGTTTATTGGTGTTGTTCTTGTATTCAAATTCTAAATGATATAACTATACAAATGAATAATTAATTAGGTCAAACTGTGCGCTTGAATTCGTGTGTTATTCTTATCATAAGTTGTCATACATCTTATGCAGTGCTGTGAATTATTATTATTGCTCTTCATTGTCTATTTAGGGTATTTTCGCCATTTAAATAACATGGGTTATCTTAATATGGGATTAATGACATTTTATAATAATATTACACCATCCAAATATGTATTTGTTTCCATCTAATTCTCGCCGTCATTGCAGGTTTAGCCTATAGTCACCGAAAAGTGATTCGTTTTAGCTGCTTAAAATAGCATAAAACAACAGGACAAACAAACACAATTGATGACTAAACATAATCATTTCACGACTCTAGACATTACTTTCTGAAGACAGTGGCATAATAAGTTTTTTAGCCGTATCAATACAGTAATAATCTGCACTGCAAAAAATGCTTTTCTTACTTAGTATTTTAGTCTTGTTTTCAGTCCAAATATCTAAAAAATCTTACATTAAGAAGCATTTTTGTCTTTAAAAGTTTTTGTCTTGTTTTGGGGGAAAATAACTCAAAATTAAGGGAGTTTTGGCTTAAAATAAGCAAAATAATCTGCCAATGGGGTAAGAAAAATAATCTTAATTCAAACAGAAAACAAGATTATTTTTCTTACCCCATTGGCAGATTATTTTGCTTATTTTAAGCCAAAACTCCCTTAATTTTGAGTTATTTTCCCCCAAAACAAGACAAAAACATCTGCTTGTCTAATAATAGATTGTAGACATTTGGACTGAAAACAAGACAAAAATACTACGTAAGAAAAGCATTTTTTGCAGTGCGCATGGGTAAACTTTACCCGCTGGGGGTTTTAGGTATACAGCGCCCCTGGTGGTTTTAGGTATACAGCGCCCCCTGGTGGTTTTAGGTATACAGCGCCTCCTGGTGGTTTTAGGTATACAGCGCCCCCTGGTGGTTTTAGGTATACAGCGCCCCCTGGTGGTTTTAGGTATACAGCGCCCCCTGGTGGTTTTAGGTATACAGCGCCCCCTGGTGGTTTTAGGTATACAGCGCCTCCTGGTGGTTTTAGGTATACAGCGCCCCCTGGTGGTTTTAGGTATACAGCGCCTCCTGGTGGTTTTAGGTATACAGCGCCCCCTGGTGGTTTTAGGTATACAGCGCCCCCTGGTGGTTTTAGGTATACAGCGCCCCCTGGTGGTTTTAGGTATACAGCGCCCCCTGGTGGTTTTAGGTATACAGCGCCCCCTGGTGGTTTTAGGTATACAGCGCCCCCTGGTGGTTTTAGGTATACAGCGCCCCCTGGTGGTTTTAGGTATACAGCGCCCCCTGGTGGTTTTAGGTATACAGCGCCCCCTGGTGGTTTTAGGTATACAGCGCCCCCTGGTGGTTTTAGGTATACAGCGCCCCCTGGTGGTTTTAGGTATACAGCGCCCCCTGGTGGTTTTAGGTATACAGCGCCCCCTGGTGGTTTTAGGTATACAGCGCCCCCTGGTGGTTTTAGGTATACAGCGCCCGCTGGTGGTTTTAGGTATACAGCGCCCCCTGGTGGTTTTAGGTATACAGCGCCCCCTGATGGTTTTAGGTATACAGCGCCTCCTGGTGGTTTTAGGTATACAGCGCCCCCTGGTGGTTTTAGGTATACAGCGCCCCCTGGTGGTTTTAGGTATACAGCGCCCCCTGGTGGTTTTAGGTATACAGCGCCTCCTGGTGGTTTTAGGTATACAGCGCCCCCTGGTGGTTTTAGGTATACAGCGCCCCCTGATGGTTTTAGGTATACAGCGCCCCCTGGTGGTTTTAGGTATACAGCGCCCCCTGGCGGTTTTAGGTATACAGCGCCCCCTGGCGGTTTTAGGTATACAGCGCCCCCTGGTGGTTTTAGGTATACAGCGCCCTCTGGTGGTTTTAGGTATACAGCGCCTCCTGGTGGTTTTAGGTATACAGCGCCCCCTGGTGGTTTTAGGTATACAGCGCCCCCTGATGGTTTTAGGTATACAGCGCCCCCTGGTGGTTTTAGGTATACAGCGCCCCCTGGCGGTTTTAGGTATACAGCGCCCCCTGGTGGTTTTAGGTATACAGCGCCCCCTGGTGGTTTTAGGTATACAGCGCCCCCTGGCGGTTTTAGGTATACAGCGCCCCCTGGCGGTTTTAGGTATACAGCGCCCGCTGGTGGTTTTAGGTATACAGCGCCCCCTGGTGGTTTTAGGTATACAGCGCCCCCTGGTGGTTTTAGGTATACAGCGCCCCCTGGTGGTTTTAGGTATACAGCGCCCCCTGGTGGTTTTAGGTATACAGCGCCCCCTGGTGGTTTTAGGTATACAGCGCCCCCTGGTGGTTTTAGGTATACAGCTCCCCCTGGCGGTTTTAGGTATACAGCGCCCCCTGATGGTTTTAGGTATACAGCGCCCCCTGATGGTTTTAGGTATACAGCGCCCCCTGATGGTTTTAGGTATACAGCTCCCCCTGGCGGTTTTAGGTATACAGCGCCCCCTGGTGGTTTTAGGTATACAGCGCCCCCTGGTGGTTTTAGGTATACAGCGCCCCCTGGCAGTTTTAGGTATACAGCGCCCCCTGGTGGTTTTAGGTATACAACGCCCCCTGGTGGTTTTAGGTATACAGCGCCCCCTGGTGGTTTTAGGTATACAGCGCCCGCTGGTGGTTTTAGGTATACAGCGCCCGCTGGTGGTTTTAGGTATACAGCGCCCCCTGGTGGTTTTAGGTATACAGCGCCCCCTGGTGGTTTTAGGTATACAGCGCCCCCTGGTGGTTTTAGGTATACAGCTCCCCCTGGCGGTTTTAGGTATACAGCGCCCGCTGGTGGTTTTAGGTATACAGCGCCCGCTGGTGGTTTTAGGTATACAGCGCCCCCTGGTGGTTTTAGGTATACAGCGCCCCCTGGTGGTTTTAGGTATACAGCGCCCCCTGGCGGTTTTAGGTATACAGCGCCCCCTGGCAGTTTTAGGTATACAGCGCCCCCTGGCGGTTTTAGGTATACAGCGCCCCCTGGCGGTTTTAGGTATACAGCGCCCCCTGGCGGTTTTAGGTATACAGCGCCCCCTGGTGGTTTTAGGTATACAGCGCCCGCTGGTGGTTTTAGGTATACAGCGCCCCCTGGCAGTTTTAGGTATACAGCGCCCCCTGGTGGTTTTAGGTATACAGCGCCCCCTGGCAGTTTTAGGTATACAGCGCCCGCTGGCAGTTTTAGGTATACAGCGCCCCCTGGTGGTTTTAGGTATACAGCGCCCGCTGGCAGTTTTAGGTATACAGCGCCCCCTGGTGGTTTTAGGTATACAGCGCCCCCTGGCAGTTTTAGGTATACAGCGCCCCCTGGTGGTTTTAGGTATACAGCGCCCCCTGGTGGTTTTAGGTATACAGCGCCCCCTGGCAGTTTTAGGTATACAGCGCCCCCTGGTGGTTTTAGGTATACAGCGCCCCCTGGCGGTTTTAGGTATACAGCGCCCCCTGGCAGTTTTAGGTATACAGCGCCCCCTGGCAGTTTTAGGTATACAGCGCCCCCTGGCAGTTTTAGGTATACAGCGCCCCCTGGCAGTTTTAGGTATACAGCGCCCCCTGGCAGTTTTAGGTATACAGCGCCCCCTGGCAGTTTTAGGTATACAGCGCCCCCTGGCAGTTTTAGGTATACAGCGCCCCCTGGCAGTTTTAGGTATACAGCGCCCCCTGGTGGTTTTAGGTATACAGCGCCCCCTGGTGGTTTTAGGTATAAAGCGCCCCCTGGTGGTTTTAGGTATAAAGCGCCCCCTGGTGGTTTTAGGTATACAGCGCCCCCTGGTGGTTTTAGGTATACAGCGCTCACTGGTGGTTTTAGGTATACAGCGCCCCCTGGTGGTTTTAGGTATACAGCGCCCCCTGGTGGTTTTAGGTATACAGCGCCCCCTGGCAGTTTTAGGTATACAGCGCCCCCTGGCAGTTTTAGGTATACAGCGCCCCCTGGCAGTTTTAGGTATACAGCGCCCTCTGGTGGTTTTAGGTATACAGCGCCCGCTGGTGGTTTTAGGTATACAGCGCCCGCTGGCAGTTTTAGGTATACAGCGCCCGCTGGTGGTTTTAGGTATACAGCGCCCCCTGGTGGTTTTAGGTATACAGCGCCCGCTGGTGGTTTTAGGTATACAGCGCCCGCTGGTGGTTTTAGGTATACAGCGCCCCCTGGTGGTTTTAGGTATACAGCGCCCCCTGGCAGTTTTAGGTATACAGCGCCCCCTGGCAGTTTTAGGTATACAGCGCCCCCTGGTGGTTTTAGGTATACAGCGCCCCCTGGCAGTTTTAGGTATACAGCGCCCCCTGGTGGTTTTAGGTATACAGCGCCCCCTGGCAGTTTTAGGTATACCGCGCCCCCTGGCAGTTTTAGGTATACAGCGCCCTCTGGTGGTTTTAGGTATACAGCGCCCCCTGGTGGTTTTAGGTATACAGCGCCCCCTGGTGGTTTTAGGTATACAGCGCCCCCTGGTGGTTTTAGGTATACAGCGCCCCCTGGCAGTTTTAGGTATACAGCGCCCCCTGGCAGTTTTAGGTATTCAGCGCCCCCTGGTGGTTTTAGGTATACAGCGCCCCCTGGTGGTTTTAGGTATACAGCGCCCCCTGGCAGTTTTAGGTATACAGCGCCCCCTGGCAGTTTTAGGTATTCAGCGCCCCCTGGTGGTTTTAGGTATACAGCGCCCCCTGATGGTTTTAGGTATACAGCGCCCCCTGGCAGTTTTAGGTATTCAGCGCCCCCTGGTGGTTTTAGGTATACAGCGCCCCCTGGTGGTTTTAGGTATACAGCGCCCCCTGGCAGTTTTAGGTATACAGCGCCCCCTGGCAGTTTTAGGTATTCAGCGCCCCCTGGTGGTTTTAGGTATACAGCGCCCCCTGATGGTTTTAGGTATACAGCGCCCCCTGGTGGTTTTAGGTATACAGCGCCCCCTGGCAGTTTTAGGTATACAGCGCCCCCTGGCAGTTTTAGGTATTCAGCGCCCCCTGGTGGTTTTAGGTATACAGCGCCCCCTGGCAGTTTTAGGTATACAGCGCCCCCTGGTGGTTTTAGGTATACAGCGCCCCCTGGCAGTTTTAGGTATACCGCGCCCCCTGGCAGTTTTAGGTATACAGCGCCCTCTGGTGGTTTTAGGTATACAGCGCCCCCTGGTGGTTTTAGGTATACAGCGCCCCCTGGTGGTTTTAGGTATACAGCGCCCCCTGGTGGTTTTAGGTATACAGCGCCCCCTGGTGGTTTTAGGTATACAGCGCCCCCTGGTGGTTTTAGGTATACAGCGCCCCCTGGTGGTTTTAGGTATACAGCGCCCCCTGGCAGTTTTAGGTATACCGCGCCCCCTGGCAGTTTTAGGTATACAGCGCCCTCTGGTGGTTTTAGGTATACAGCGCCCCCTGGTGGTTTTAGGTATACAGCGCCCCCTGGTGGTTTTAGGTATACAGCGCCCCCTGGTGGTTTTAGGTATACAGCGCCCCCTGGTGGTTTTAGGTATACAGCGCTCACTGGTGGTTTTAGGTATACAGCGCCCCCTGGTGGTTTTAGGTATACAGCGCCCCCTGGTGGTTTTAGGTATACAGCGCCCCCTGGCAGTTTTAGGTATACAGCGCCCCCTGGCAGTTTTAGGTATACAGCGCCCCCTGGCAGTTTTAGGTATACAGCGCCCTCTGGTGGTTTTAGGTATACAGCGCCCGCTGGTGGTTTTAGGTATACAGCGCCCGCTGGTGGTTTTAGGTATACAGCGCCCGCTGGTGGTTTTAGGTATACAGCGCCCGCTGGTGGTTTTAGGTATACAGCGCCCGCTGATGGTTTTAGGTATACAGCGCCCCCTGGTGGTTTTAGGTATACAGCGCCCGCTGGTGGTTTTAGGTATACAGCGCCCGCTGGTGGTTTTAGGTATACAGCGCCCCCTGGTGGTTTTAGGTATACAGCGCCCGCTGGTGGTTTAAGGTATACAGCGCCCGCTGGTGGTTTTAGGTATACAGCGCCCTCTGGTGGTTTTAGGTATACAGCGCCCCCTGGCGGTTCTAGTGTTAAAGCAGCAGATGACACAACTGAGTTCAGGGCGGGGCTATCTGTCAGACGGACCAATGGCAGAGGGGGTGGGGCTGAAGGCACTCACTTGACTCCGGCGGAGAAGGACACAACCGGGAAGAAGAGTCCGTCTGAGTTGAAGTTCTCGAACATCCCCTGGACCGGCTGGCCATTGATGCGGAAGGAGATGCTGGGAGCGCTGAGGTCCAGACAGCAGCTGACCACATCCTCGGCCCGCAGCAGGTGCTGATTGGGGGAGCTGACCGAGCGCGCCACGCAACCTGCCAATCACAGCGCAGTTAGGTTTTGTCAGCTCAATTCTGGGCAGGCCCGGCTCCACGGGGGGGCAAGGGTTGGCTTGGCCCACCCAATCAGAAGCTTGGCCCACCCTGGCCCCACGTCAAATACCTGATTTCAATATTTCAGCTCCAGATCATGGTTTTCGGTTGCTTGTCATCAAAAATCTGCTTGTTATTTAGAAACTAGAAAGCCTGTTTTAAGTCTCTTTTTTCAGTTTAAGACTTTATTTTATTTTAAACCGTTTCCCTTTTGCTTCTCATGTTCACGCATCATTTCTTGAGAATGATCGTTTCTGTAACTTTTTCCACTAAACTATACGATCTGAAGGGTTTTCAATGCTGTCTCCCTGAGATGGGAGACAGCATTGAAAACCCTTCAGATCGTATAGTTTAGTGGAAAAAGTTACAGAAACGATCATTCTCAAGAAATGATTCTCAAGAAAAGGCCATATCGGGGCAGAAATGTCACCAGAATGTGTGAAAAACAATCTATTTAATGAGTTCTCGCTGCGTTTTATTCCACAATGAATCAGCGTATTTGAACGAATCAGATGAGTACATTATTTATTTAAGCTACACAAGTTTGCAATTTTGCGATTCAACTCACTCAATACAGCACCATGATGACCATTTTAGTTTCATATTTAAAAAGTAGCCTATCATTTAATTAGTTACTAGCTAGGCTAATCAGGCTACATCTTCAACAGTGTAATTAGATTACTTTACCATTTACTCTCTTTCTAAAAACCATTCCATTACTTGTTATTACTAAGTAGCCTATACTTTCTAAAGCCCATATCAACCTCGACCAGTTGAACAATATAAAGATAGACATGATACTGCTCTTTTCATTCTATCAAATAAATAATGTAAAATTGCATAAATTTTTCTTGAACTGGCCAAAATATTTAAAGGGTGAAGGTTAAATTACATTTTGATATAAGATGTCAAATTTTGATCTGATGTAATAGGACACATTTAAAAACGCTGTTCATCTCTGGCTTTATTGCTCAGTGTTATTTCAGGGTTTTAATTTTCTCTTTACTCTTTGACTAGGCTAGGCATGTTGCATATACATTTTTCTAGGAACCTCAAAGTATATTTTCATTTTTGTGTATTTTGTGTTACTCTATAATTATGTTGTAGTTGAGGTTATTTGTAGCATATAAGGCCCTGTATTCTATTTATTTGTGCTACTGCTTGTAATTTGTTCATTTGTTCTTATTTTAGTACTGACTGTTTACTTGTCTTAATATTTATTAAAATACTAATACTTTTTTTGTGGTGGGGCCAGTGCAAATCTTTGCAGGGCAAGTCAAAATCTGGACCCGAATGAACCTGTAAAAAAGCTCCTTTGCAATGAGCCCTGAGTTCCTTTCAAGACCTGCCTCTTTTGTTATAAAATTAAGTTTTGTTAGGGGGAAAAAATCATGTTAAAAGTCTGGGCCCACCAGGAATTTCAATTGGCC
>JARQWZ010005085.1:42500-47500 GCA_033150135.1 Gobio occitaniae
ACGAGCTCATCGTCACGCTTACACTACGAGCTCATCGTCACGCTTACACTACGAGCTCATCGTCACGCTTACACTACGAGCCAATCGTCATGCTTACACTACGAGCTCATCGTCACGCTTACACTACGAGCTCATCGTCACGCTTACACTACGAGCCAATCGTCACGCTTACACTACGAGCTCATCGTCAAGCTTACACTTCGAGCTAATCGGCACGCTTACACTACGAACTCATCGTCACGCTTACACTACGAGCTCATTGTCAAGCTTACACTACGAGCTAATCGTCACGCTTACACTACGAGCTCATCGTCACGCTTAAACTACGAGGTAATCGTCATGCTTACACTACGAGCTCATCGTCACGCTTAAACTACGAGCTAATCGTCATGCTTACACTACGAGCTCATCGTCACGCTTACACTACGAGTGAATCGTCACGCTTACACTACGAGCTTATCGTCACGCTTACACTACGAGCTAATCGTCACGCTTACACTACGAACTCATCGTCACGCTTACACTACGAGCTCATCGTCACGCTTACACTACGAGCTCATCGTCACGCTTACACTACGGGCTAATCGTCAAGCTTACACTACGAACTCATCGTCACGCTTACACTACGAGCTCATCGTCACGCTTACACTACGAGCTCATTGTCAAGCTTACACTACGAGCCAATCGTCACGCTTACACTACGAGCTCATCGTCACGCTTAAACTACGAGCTCATCGTCAAGCTTACACTACGAGCTAATCGTCACGCTTACACTACGAGCTCATCGTCACGCTTACACTACGAGCCAATCGTCACGCTTACACCACGAGCTAATCGTCACGCTTACACTACGAGCTAATCGTCACGCTTAAACTACGAGCTAATCGTCAACCTTACACTACGAACTCATCGTCACGCTTACACTACGAGCTCATCGTCACGCTTACACTACGAGCCAATCGTCACGCTTACACTACGAGCCAATCCTCACGCTTACACTACGAGCCAATCGTCACGCTTACACTACGAGCTCATCGTCACGCTTACACTACGAGCCAATCGTCACGCTTACACTACGAGCTCATCGTCACGCTTACACTACGAGCTAATCGGCACGCTTACACTACGAGCTAATCGGCACGCTTACACTACGAGCCAATCGTCACATTTACACTACGAGCTAATCGTCACGCTTACACTACGAGCTAATTGTCACGCTTACACTACGAGCTCATCGTCACGCTTACACAATGAGCCAATCGTCACGCTTACACTACGAGCTAATCGTCACGCTTACACTACGAGCTAATTGTCACGCTTACACTACGAGCTCATCGTCACGCTTACACTATGAGCCAATCGTCACGCTTACACTACGAGCCAATCCTCACGCTTACACTACGAGCCAATCGTCACGCTTACACTACGAGCTCATCGTCACGCTTACACTACGAGCCAATCGTCACGCTTACACTACGAGCTCATCGTCACGCTTACACTACGAGCTAATCGGCACGCTTACACTACGAGCTAATCGGCACGCTTACACTACGAGCCAATCGTCACGTTTACACTACGAGCTAATCGTCACGCTTACACTACGAGCTAATTGTCACGCTTACACTACGAGCTCATCGTCACGCTTACACTATGAGCCAATCGTCACGCTTACACTACGAGCTAATCGTCACGCTTACACTACGAGCTAATTGTCACGCTTACACTACGAGCTCATCGTCACGCTTACACTATGAGCCAATCGTCACGCTTACACTACGAGCCAATCGTCACGCTTACACTACGAGCCAATCGTCACGCTTACACTACGAGCTCATCGTCACGCTTACACTACGAGCTAATTGTCACGCTTACACTACGAGCTCATCGTCACGCTTACACTATGAGCCAATCGTCACGCTTACACTACGAGCCAATCGTCAAGCTTACACTACGAGCTAAGCGTCATGCTTACACTACGAGCTCATCGTCACGCTTACACTACGAGCCAATCGTCACGCTTACACTACGAGCCAATCGTCACGCTTACACTACGAGCCAATCGTCACGCTTACATTACGAGCCAATCGTCACGCTTACACTACGAGCTAATCGTCACGCTTACACTCCGAGCTCATCGTCACGCTTAAACTACGAGCTCATCGTCACGCTTACACTACGAGCCAATCGTCACGCTTACACTACGAGCCAATCGTCACGCTCACACTACGAGCTAATCGTCACGCTTACACTACGAGCTCATCGTCACGCTTACACTACGAGCCAATCGTCACGCTTACACTACGAGCTCATCGTCACGCTTACACTACGAGCTCATCGTCATGCTTACACTACGAGCTCATCGTCACGCTTACACTACGAGCTCATCGTCACGCTTACACTACGAGCCAATCGTCACGCTTACACTACGAGCTCATCGTCACGCTTACACTACGAGCTCATCGTCACGCTTACACTACGAGCCAATCGTCACGCTTACACTACGAGCTCATCGTCACGCTTACACTACGAGCTCATCGTCACGCTTACACTACGAGCTCATCGTCATGCTTACACTACGAGCTCATCGTCAAGCTTACACTACGAGCCAATCGTCAAGCTTACACTACGAGCCAATCGTCACGCTTACACTACGAGCTAATCGTCACGCTTAAACTACGAGCTCATCGTCACGCTTACACTACGAGCCAATCGTCACGCTTACACTACGAGCTCATCGTCACGCTTACACTACGAGCTAATCGTCACGCTTACACTACGAGCTCATCGTCACGCTTAAACTACGAGCTCATCGTCACGCTTACACTACGAGCCAATCGTCACGCTTACACTACGAGCTCATCGTCACGCTTACACTACGAGCTCATCGTCACGCTTACACTACGAGCTAATCGTCACGCTTACACTACGAGCTCATCGTCACGCTTACACTACGAGCCAATCGTCACGCTTACACTACGAGCTAATCGTCACGCTTACACTACGAGCTAATCGTCACGCTTAAACTACGATCTAATCGTCACGCTTAAACTACGATCTAATCGTCAAGCTTACACTACGAACTCATCGTCACGCTTCACTACGAGCCAATCGTCACGCTTACACTACGAGCCAATCTTCACGCTTACACTACGAGCTAATCGTCATGCTTACACTACGAGCCAATCGTCACGCTTACACTACGAGCTAATCGTCACGCTTACACTACGAGCCAATCGTCACGCTCACACTACGAGCTAATCGTCATGCTTACACTACGAGCCAATCGTCACGCTCACACTACGAGCTAATCGTCACGCTTACATTACGAGCCAATCGCCACGCTTACACTACGAGCTAATCGTCATGCTTACACTACGAGCTCATCGTCACGCTTACACTACGAGCTCATCGTCACGCTTACACTACGAGCTAATCGTCACGCTCACACTACGAGCTAATCGTCACGCTCACACTACGAGCTAATCGTCACGCTTACACTACGAGCTAATCGTCACGCTCACGCTACGAGCTAATCGTCATGCTTACGCTACAAGCTCATCGTCACGCTTACATTACGAGCTCATCGTCACGCTTACACTACGAGCTAATCGTCACGCTCACACTACGAGCTAATCGTCATGCTTACACTACAAGCTAATCGTCACGCTTACATTACGAGCCAATCGTCACGCTTACACTACGAGCTAATCGTCATGCTTACACTACGAGCTCATAGTCACGCTTACACTACGAGCCAATCGTCACGCTTACACTACGAGCCAATCGTCACGCTTACACTACGAGCCAATCGTCACACACACTCACACACACACTCACACACTCACACACACACACCTTGTGGTTGCGTCCATGTTTGTCCAGCAGTGAGATGATGGATTTGATGTGTCCTTCTTTAATGATGTTCAGAGCTTCTGGACTCTCCACCAGAACACAGTGCAGAACCTCCAGAATCCCTGCAGACACACACACACACACACACATCACAACACAAACACATCATAACATCACACATCATAACATCACAACCATCACATCACAACACACATAACACATCACAATACACATAACACATCACAACACACACATCACAACACAGACATCACAACACACAGAGAACCCACATCACAACACACACAGAACCCACATCACAACACACACATCATAACATCACAACACACACAGAACCCACATCACAACACACACATCACAACCATCACATCACAACACACATCACAACACACACAGAACCCACATCACAACACACACATCACAACACACACAGAACTCACATCACAACACACACATTATAACATCACACATCACAACAGAAACAGTGACAGCTCAGCTCACACAACACACACATCACAACACACACAGAACACACATCACAACACACACATCATACCATCACAACCATCACAACACACACAGATCATAACCGTCAAATTACAACACACACATCACAATCATCATCACAACACACACACACACACACACACACCAGCACTCTGTAATGAGCTTTGATCTGATATAATGACACTCGTGTGTTTAAACGTGTGGTGGAATCCGTTAGTGTGCTCACTCCTGCTGGTGTTTTTTGAGTGCTGATAACCATCACTCATCACACACACACACGTTACACGTTACACGGTACACGCTACATACCTGACGACGCTTCCAACCTCTCCAGACGACTGATCAGCCAATCCAGCGAGCTGGAGAACTGGGCACAATTCTTCCTGTTCCCTCTGATCAGAGCAGCTACAGTCATGTGATGAGAATAACAGGAGCGTTCATTAGGGAGGAAGATCTTCAGGCGTTAATAAGATCAGATGAACTACACTCACCTAAAGGATTATTAGGAACACCTGTTCAATTTCTCATTAATGCAATTATCTAATCAACCAATCACATGGCAGTTGCTTCAGTGCATTTATGCATTTAGGGGTGTGGTCCTGGTCAAGACAATCTCCTGAACT
>JARQWZ010005085.1:55000-77500 GCA_033150135.1 Gobio occitaniae
AGTACTGAATTTTAGTCTATTAAATCTACTAAAATCTTACTATAGTCAATTAAAACTAGACTAAAACTTTAACAATTCAGATGCCTAAAATGTTATAGTCAAAAGACTATGACTAACACCAAATCAAAATTTGCTGTCTAAATTAAAACTGGTATGAAATATGGTCGGTCAGATGATTGTTTAAGGATTTACCCGCCAAGTTGTCATAGCCTTGAGGATCCAGCGCTAACACATATAGCTAACGTTTGACAATGATGTTAGTTAGCATGCAAAAGCGTAGTTGGGCTAATAATGTTAACTGAAGTCCTTTCAGAAATATGTTTTTACATAATCCTGTCAAATAAACACAATGTAGAAACCTTTCTTTTCTAGTATGATTTTGACTTTGATAAGAGCTTTGTAACTTTTAAACAAGTATTTAAATGAGTTGAAGGTAGCAGAACTGGCTTAAACTACCATGATGGCACAGCGTGCATTTATACAACATTGCAACAATAATAAAATAATGCATTTACTTTTACTTTTGATACTTAAGTACTCTTAAGTCTTTACAACTTTTACTTGTAATGGAGTAATATTTGACCAGTGGTACTTTTACTTTTACTCAAGAAATGGAGTTGTGTAGTTTGTCCATCTCTGTCGTTGACGACGATATTTAGTCATACTAGTGTTTTGGAGCTGATCACTGTCAAACAGCAGCTCAAGAGATTCATACAGGAACTTATGATGAAAGCCGTTCGTTTGTTCTGAAGTAAAACTGTGTTGGGCTCCTGCTCCAGAATTTGGCCCCAACCCCAAAATGCCACTTTGATAAACCGCTTCCAACTTCAGCGTCCTGCGATTATTTTTAGTCAGACGGCCTGCGGTGTGTAATTAAGGCTTCATGGGAACAAATGCTGCCTCTGCCAGAAGCGTAACGGGACGCATCGGCCCACCTGATGACATCATCACTGCGGCCGGTCAGGAACCAGAACGGGACCTTTGTGTCTTTCAGTGCAAGAGTGTGAATTAAAAATAGAACTAAATGAAATCAGCATGCTTTGTGAAGGGTCATGTGCCCCTGCGCTGGAGTGATGATGCCGGCGCACTCACGCGACTCTGAGCGTCTCCAGCCTCCACAGGGATCTGGCGTGGATGGACACGGCTCCGCCCTCGTAATGCACCGTCCTGGAGGAGAGAAACACACCAGACTCTGAGTAAAGGCTCCGGCTCTGCTTCACACAGATCACAGGAGAACAACATCAGCCGCGTTTCCATTACCCTTCAAACTGCGCAATACACTCAATGGAAACGCGTCAATTTCGCAAAAACTCCTCTATACCGCAAAAAGTTTTTACGCTCACATGAGGCGGTTTTTCAGGCAATTCGAAAAAGGAAATTTTCGCAAAACTGCAATGGAAACAGTTTTTCAAACGGTCGCGCATTGCTGCCACACAGGGCCTATATCATTTTTTTCCACTCAAGTATGTTGTAATAAGAGATCTTATGTCGTTAAAACAACATATTTTCTCCTAATAAGGAAAGTGGCGTAACTTTATAATGACGGACCCTGATGCAGCCACAAATATCATAACTATCTACAGGCCTACTGTAATTAAGACATATATTCAAGACATGTATTAAAACAGAAAGACGCCATAGTTTCAGCCTTACTCAAAGACCAGTTACACACCTCAATCCATTCCTGATGAACTTGGTTTGCTTCTTATTTATTAAATATACAGCCAAATAGGTGATTAAACATTGATCAAAATTAAAATACAATTTATACAAAACGAAATTAATTTTAAAGAAAGACTTTCTAGAAAACCAAACTCAGAATCATGTCCCCAGACATATGCGCATCTGATTATGTGCCTTACTCATGCTGCTCACTTTTCAAAATCAACATATGAAATTAAAAAAGTATCATATTTAAACAGCCTAACTATGAAACTAAATAGGCTGTGTTTTCTATAATCCCCTGTCTGACGAAGGCGTCGGCGCTTCTGATGCATTTTTCCTTTATGACAGCGGAAACAACTCACAATACTCCGTCATTTTTAGCCATACAGATCAGTGCAAGATATCATTATAAACTATAAACACTCTACTTTTATTTGTGTACACTCACAATAACAGCAAAGTCCGTGACTCAGGGAAAAGATTATTTTGCACTCCACTCCACACCGTCTTCATTTAAAAAATATATTTTGTTTATTAAAATTATCTGTAAGGGTACTGTCTAAATGCACAGTTACCTGACAAATATTTTTAAAGTAAACCTGACTCTCCGTTTTCTTCCACCCCAGATAGGGGATTTCATCTTTATTTTTTATTTCTTTTAATTCCTATTATAACTATTATTCCTATTATACTCTATATATTTTTATTTTTATTTTATTCACTTATAACTATTTTAACTTCATTTCTGTGTTAAGCACTTTGAATTGCCACTGTGTATGAAATGTGCTATACAAATAAACTTGCCTTGCCAATTAAACGCAAAGTTTTTCCATTTCAAAAGCATTTCTAAATTCAGTTTATATTTCCAAGAGACGAAATTCCAAGCCACGATAATGAAGTGGTAAAAAAAAAACGTTGAGTTAGCACAATCAAATTCAAACATTTAGCTTGTCTCTGTATGTGGCAATGCGTCACGATAACCTGGTGTGTGTAAAAGTGGATCATTCTTTACAGATGATGGTGTGTTTGGACAGAAGACGAGACAGAGTTCTTTATTAAACTCATAAAAACAATGTAATATTAAATGTATCAAGAGCTTGAAGCAGATAAGAGAGAGAAACACACACACACACACCTCATACGTGCCGCTCAAGTATACTGTGCTTTCCTTGCCATCAGTGCTTGGATAACACACACACACACACACACACACACGCGTCTCCTTCCATTAATAATAATGGCGTGCAGTGGCTGGGATATACATAAACATAACATACGTAGCATCATTTTTGGAATGACTTATCACGAGAGGAAAAAAAATGTTAGTCGCAAAACATCAGTTAATGGAAACGCCGTCATTTTCGCTATTTTTTGTATCGACTTTTAGAAAAAAATCACAAAAGGTTTGCGCAAATCTAAAATGGAAACACGGCTACTGACGCACAACTAGTGTGTGTGTCGTCATGCACATTTTAAGTGCCACAAAAGAATAAACAGGTTAATTTTGTCATGTGTTGTCACGTCTGCACTGCTTTTACAGCATCAGCTCGTGGATGTCCTGGAACTAACATTCACTTGAAGTAGGAACTGAAACTGAATCTTTCCCAACTTGAGGACTACAGTCACACAGAATCAGCGAATCGGCCAATGACTGTATCTGGCCTCCTGCAAACATCGTCACACACACACAGTCTATTTTCTTCATTATCATTATTAATATCTGAGGTAGATTTGGTGGAAGCCTCTTCACATGCACTGATATCAGCGGTGTTGGGATTCATTTTTAGCTCCTTCTATTCTCTCTCATGAAGACGACAGGTTATGTAAAAATATAAGGATTATGTGATATAGAGCATAAATTTAGCAAAATGCCCCTTTATATAGATATTTTTCTAGCTGACTGACGAGTTTATGAGCATTGAATGGTTTTTTTGAGGTCAATATGACGTTACGTGACATGATTGTTCTTAAGCTGTTTTATTTTCATAGCTTTCCTCTTGGTTGCTGCTTCCAGTAGTGTTTGTTTATGTTAGAGCTTTTATCCAATCATATTTCAGGCATCATGTGTTGCCAGGATCAAAGAAATCTGCCTTGAGGCCTTCTGAATCAGTATTGTGGGCGTCTCTAGCTTAAAATGAATGGCAATGAAACTATGCTTTAACCAATCAGATAATCACTCCGATTTAAACAGCCAATCAGATTTCGAGTTGGCGATCCCGGGGCCATCTAGCAGGCGTACAATAACGTCTGCATTTTCACGTCCATTGATTGGATGGTCAGAGAGCGTACTATAACTAGTGGCCTAGTCAGAATAACTAGAAAAAAGATAAAACATCTGTAGCTTTAATAGCGTTTTTCAAACCCCAATGGCTGACAGAGGAGAAGAAATTAATGTATTAATTAAAATACTTACAAATATGTCTGTCTGTGTGTCTGTCTGTCTGTGTGTCTGTCTGTGTGTCTGTCTGTCTGTCTGTCTGTGTGTCTGTCTGTGTGTCTGTCTGTCTGTGTGTCTGTCTGTGTGTCTGTCTGTCTGTCTGTCTGTGTGTGTGTGTGTGTGTCTGTCTATCTGTGTGTCTGTCTGTCTGTGTGTCTGTCTGTCTGTCTGTGTGTGTGTCTGTCTGTCTGTCTGTCTGTCTGTCTGTCTGTCTGTGTGTCTGTCTGTGTGTCTGTCTGTCTGTCTGTCTGTCTGTCTGTCTGTCTGTCTGTGTGTCTGTCTGTCTGTCTGTCTGTGTGTCTGTCTGTGTGTCTGTCTGTCTGTGTGTCTGTCTGTGTGTCTGTCTGTCTGTCTGTCTGTCTGTCTGTCTGTGTGTGTGTGTGTGTGTGTGTCTGTCTATCTGTGTGTCTGTCTGTCTGTGTGTCTGTCTGTCTGTCTGTGTGTGTGTCTGTCTGTCTGTCTGTCTGTGTGTCTGTCTGTCTGTGTGTCTGTCTGTCTGTCTGTGTGTCTGTCTGTCTGTCTGTCTGTGTGTCTGTCTGTGTGTCTGTCTGTCTGTCTGTCTGTCTGTCTGTCTGTGTGTCTGTCTGTCTGTCTGTGTGTCTGTCTGTCTGTCTGTCTGTCTGTCTGTGTGTCTGTCTGTCTGTGTGTCTGTCTGTCTGTCTGTGTGTCTGTCTGTCTGTCTGTCTGTCTGTGTGTCTGTCTGTCTGTGTGTCTGTCTGTGTGTCTGTCTGTGTGTCTGTCTGTCTGTGTGTCTGTCTGTCTGTGTGTCTGTCTGTCTGTGTGTCTGTCTGTGTGTCTGTCTGTCTGTGTGTCTGTCTGTCTGTGTGTCTGTCTGTCTGTGTGTCTGTCTGTCTGTCTGTCTGTCTGTCTGTCTGTGTGTCTGTCTGTCTGTGTGTCTGTCTGTCTGTCTGTCTGTGTGTCTGTCTGTCTGTCTGTGTGTGTCTGTCTGTCTGTCTGTCTGTGTGTCTGTCTGTCTGTCTGTCTGTCTGTGTGTCTGTCTGTCTGTGTGTCTGTCTGTCTGTCTGTCTGTCTGTCTGTCTGTGTGTCTGTCTGTGTGTCTGTGTGTCTGTCTGTGTGTGTCTGTCTGTCTGTCTGTGTGTCTGTCTGTCTGTCTGTGTGTCTGTCTGTCTGTCTGTCTGTCTGTCTGTCTGTGTGTCTGTCTGTGTGTCTGTCTGTCTGTCTGTGTGTCTGTCTGTCTGTCTGTCTGTCTGTGTGTCTGTCTGTGTGTGTCTGTCTGTGTGTGTCTGTCTGTCTGTCTGTGTGTGTCTGTCTGTGTGTGTCTGTCTGTGTGTGTCTGTCTGTGTGTGTCTGTCTGTGTGTGTCTGTCTGTCTGTCTGTGTGTCTGTCTGTCTGTGTGTCTGTCTGTACAGGTAAAGAATGTTTTTGCTCAGGTGACCAAAATGTCTGCGCAATAGAGAAAAGTTTTTCTCAGCGAGAAAATAAATTGGAGGGAACATTGGTCACGGACGCTATTCGATCCGTCCCGGCTAATGTCGGCATGTTTTGTGTTCATATAATCAGAGCATGTTTCGGTGAGTGAGATATAACGCATTTTATTTACATTTTTTATAGCCTACAGTCAACCCTGGCTGATCCATGCCCCGTTTTTTCCGTGATGAATGTGATTTCTTTTTGAACATTTATGATCAAAATGTATTATTATTATTATTTACTTTATTAATATATTATGTTCAACATTTTCATACTGTTAAAATCGTGAGTTTTGTGGGTTTAAATCAATTTGAATGAAAAACGTTATCTTTGAACCTGTTGGTAAGATTTTTCAAGAACCATTTATGCTGTTGCGTTTTCTTTCCTGTAGAATTTGCACACACAAAAAATCCTGCGTTAATAATTCTTAAATGATTTAATAATTGAATCATTCATTCTCGCTTCATGCCCTGTGTTTCTGTATAATATTAATGTTTTCTATAGCCGATATTAGAGATCATCTCACTGAAGTCTTTATATGACCTCAAACCTTTGTATGTGCTGTTGATTGGATTTTCTAATTAATAGCCATAATTGTTCTGACTGATGTTGAAAATCAATATGAGAGGGCATATATTATATATCATATACTGTAAATCACTTCATTTACACCATCATGACATCACTTCCTGTGCAGCAAACGTGAAAGCACAAATCAAAACCCAGCACATCAAAACAATATTATATAATATTCTATGTGAAGATTGAGAAGCAGAGCTGCATCAGTGATGTGAGGACACACACATCATTCAGACCCGTGTGTGTGTGTGTGTGTGTGTGTGTGTGTGTGTGTCCGCCTGACCTCAAACTGCAGTCTGAGGCTTCACAATCAGCGTCTGGAACATGATGTGCGCTGGGAGCGCTTCTCCTTCAACTACTGATGCTTTACACTCCACGAGAGAGGAACACACACTCCTCACGACACGCTTGCGTAACACAACATCTCTAATGGATCAGAGAAACCTTTGAGTTCAAAAGCAGACGCGACTCAAGGCCGCCGGTGACAGAGACAGTCAAGCTTCGACATGTGAAGAGGCTGAGGTGCTTAACATTTAAACATTACCGAAGAGCATGAAGACTGAAGACGCCGCGGTCATGAGCTTGATTCCTAGAGACAATTTGGATAAAAGCTGGATAAAGGAAATGTTTAAAATGGTTTATTCAATCAAGAAACAATTCTGATATTCATGAGGCTGCTTCATTTGCTTTCACTAACTAATAATATTCAATAATCACCCTGTCATAAACATCGATATATCGACCCTAACTGTAGTTAACCCAACGCATAACTAACTGTTTGAAACACTAATTAATAATAATTTGTTACATTTATATAGCGCTTTTCTAGGCACTCAAAGCGCTTTACATATAGAAGGGGGGAATCTCCTCAACCACCACTAATAATCCCAGTATGAGCTTTAGGAGGGATATGGATCAGGTTTCTGGGTTGAATGGCTGGCCATAGAGAGACGAACAGGATAGCACATTTCTCTCCGTGTGATGTCCCAGAGAGGACAGGTGTTTCTGTAATTACAGCGGCACACGAGATCTCATTCTGTCTCACATAACCTCAGCACCAGCCCCGAGAGACTCTCATCTGAGCCTCTGTTTCTACTGAAGAACGAGTGAACGTCCTACTTCAGCCTCAGCAGAACCAAACCAGAGTAACACGTTAAAGCTTCATATTCTGCCTCATTTCCATTCTGATGATCAGAGTCAAGCCTATTTCTGCTCTAGAACATCAGGACGACCAAACTCCTCACCCAGGATCTCTTGGGGAACGCATTACAAGTAACATTCATTATGTAATCAGATTACTTTTTGGTGTAACGAGTAAAGTAACGCATTACAAGTAACATGCATAATGTAATCAGATTACTTTTTGGTGTAACGAGTAAAGTAACTAGTAGAGTAACGCATTACAAGTAACATTCATTATGTAATCAGATTACTTATTGGTGTAACGAGTAAAGTAACTAGTAGAGTAACGCATTACAAGTAACATTCATTATGTAATCAGATTACTTATTGGTGTAACGAGTAAAGTAACTAGTAGAGTAACGCATTACAAGTAACATTCATTATGTAATCAGATTACTTATTGGTGTAACGACTAAAGTAACTAGTAGAGTAACACATTACAAGTAACATTCATTATGTAATCAGATTACTTATTGGTGTAACGAGTAAAGTAACGCATTACAAGTAACATTCATTATGTAATCAGATTACTTATTGGTGTAACGAGTAAAGTAACTAGTAGAGTAACGCATTACAAGTAACATTCATAATGTAATCAGATTACTTATTGATGTAACGAGTAAAGTAACGCATTACAAGTAACATTCATTATGTAATCAGATTACTTATTGATGTAACGAGTAAAGTAACGCATTACAAGTAACATTCATAATGTAATCAGATTACTTATTGATGTAACGAGTAAAGTAACGCATTACAAGTAACATTCATTATGTAATCAGATTACTTATTGGTGTAACGAGTAAAGTAACGAGTAAAGTAACGCATTACAAGTAACATTCATTATGTAATCAGATTACTTATTGGTGTAACGAGTAAAGTAACTAGTAGAGTAACACATTACAAGTAACATTCATTATGTAATCAGATTACTTATTGGTGTAACGAGTAAAGTAACTAGTAGAGTAACGCATTACAAGTAACATTCATAATGTAATCAGATTACTTATTGATGTAACGAGTAAAGTAACGCATTACAAGTAACATTCATTATGTAATCAGATTACTTATTGGTGTAACGAGTAAAGTAACGAGTAAAGTAACGCATTACAAGTAACATTCATTATGTAATCAGATTACTTATTGGTGTAACGAGTAAAGTAACTACTTTCACTTTGTGTTCATTTATTTTATTAAAAGTATGTTGAACGTTCGCCGGTACCCGCCTCCTTCTTCCCACACGAACAAACATTACAACGCATTACTAGTAACATGCATTATGTAATCAGATTACTTTTTTGATGTAACGAGTAAAGTAACGCATTACAAGTAACATTCATTATGAAATCAGATTACTTATTGGTATAACGAGTAAAGTATCGAGTAGAGTAACGCATTACATGTAACATGCATAATGTAATCAGATTACTTTTTGGTATAACGAGTAAAGTAAAGAGTAAAGTAACGCATTACAAGTAACATTCATAATGTAATCAGATTACCTTTTGGCGTAACGAGTAAAGTAATGCATTACAAGTAACATTCATAATGTAATCAGATTACTTTTTAGTGTAACGAGTAAAGTAAGGAGTAAAGTAACGCATTACAAGTAACATGCATTATGTGATCAGATTACTTTTTGATGTAACAAGTAAAGTAACGAGTAAAATAACGCATTACAAGTAACATTCATAATGTAATCAGATTACTTTTTGCTGTAACAAGTAAAGTAACGAGTAAAATAACGCATTACAAGTAACATGCATTATGTAATCAGATTACTTTTTGGTATAACGAGTAAAGTAAAGAGTAAAGAAACGCATTATAAGTAACATTCATAATGTAATCAGATTACTTTTTGCTATAACGAGTAAAGTAAAAAGTAAAGAAACGCATTATAAGTAAAATGCATTATGTAGTCAGATTACTTTTTTGATGTAACGAGTAAAGTAAAGAGTAAAGTAACGCATTATAAGTAACATGCATTATGTAATCAGATTACTTTTTGGTATAACGAGTAAAGTAACGAGTAAAGTAACGCATGTGGCGAGGTGGACAGCGAGAGACATGGGAGGAGCGAGCGAGATCGGTGTGCGTGATTGAGAATGAACGTCACCCAGAGTCCTGCACGGGTCCGATTTTTGAAAACCCGCACCCGCCCGTACCCGCAGTGCTTAAACCCGCATCGGACACGTTTTCCGACAACAGCACTAATTAAAATCCGCACCCGACCCGACCCGCTTAAAATAGAACCGACACCCGACCCGCACCCGCAATAAAATCAGTTTAGCATATCACATTATTGACACACTTACAAAAATGTTTATTGCCAGCATACAGAAGTTATTACACGACCATTAACACAAGGACAACTTCTGCCGGGAGCTTAACGTGGCTTAATGTAGCTACTGTTATTAAGAGACCAAACTCAGTAAACATTATACTAATAACGTATACTATGTACAGAAAATCAGATGAGCCTAGAATATGAACGCAACGCGTATAAAATACACGTTAAACGTTTTCCTACCATAGAAAACCATTATAAAAAACACTTAACGTGGCTTAATGTAGGCCTACTAAGACAGTGTTATTAAAGGTCCTGTTCTTCGTGATCCCATTTTCAAACTTTAGTTAGTGTGTAATGTTGCTGTTAGAGCATATATAATACCTGTAAAATTATAAAGCTCAAAGTTCAATGCCAAGCGAGATATTTTATTTGACAGAAGTTCCCTTTCAAAGCCTACAGCGAACGGCCGGTTTGTTCTACATCCCTGTACATCCTGCTTTAATTACGTCAGTAGAGCAGTTTGTCGACTAAACTCCGCCCACAAGAGTACGCGAAAAAGGGGGCGTGGTCTTGTTGCTCCCGCGTGGAGAAGAGGAAGTGTTGCGTTCGGTTGCGTTTGTATAGTTTGTTTGTCGCCATGTCGTCGAGACGCTGTTATTTTCATCCCGGAGTCAAGTCACCTTTGTTTGGGCTTTCCAGGGACGCTGTACTTAGAGATCATTGAGCGGATGCATCCCCGTTATGGTGAGAGGCGTGACCTTTCCGGTAACGTGCGCTCTGCGTGCGCTAAGCTGCTGTCCAATCACAACACGGGAACCGCTGGCACAATCAGAACTCGTTACGTGTTTCTGAAGGAGGGACTTCATAGAACAGGAAATCTTTCAAGCCGTTTTGAGGACAGTGAAAACAGCAGTATACAGATCAGTAAACTGTGTGAAAAATACTGTGTTTTTTTGTGCTTGGTTTGTTACCACAGTTATCTGCGTGCTTCCTCAGCGATGAAGTTCCACATTTGCGGCTATCTTTCTTCAACTCCTCATGATTCATCTTGACGCTGCAGTGCAGGCAGAGCGCGAGCGCGGTTGTGATTCTTCTGTGAGGTCACGCGCGCGCCGCACAGGCCACAGATGAACTGATATGGATTTGAAATTATTTTATCAACTTGGAATACAGGCAAGGCATATGTGAACACATCTACAATATTAATGCATATATTGTTTATATATAGGCCTATATTCGTTTGCACGTGACTGTTTAAAAACCGTGTTTAGACCCGTGTTTCTCCCTTGTCCGACCCGACCCGCACCCGCATCCGACACAGTAGGATGTTTTTCACCCGTTTCAGCAATATTCGCGGGTCACCGTCGGGAACCCGCACCCGTGCAGGACTCTGACGTCCCCTGCGAGGCACACCGGTCTCGAGTCCTCTCATGAGGGAGCACGGAGGCATAAAAAGACGAGCGACGCGAGTGAAGGACGAAAGAGGACCAGGCCTGGATTTTAATTTTTGTTTTATTTATGTTTTGTTTATGTATGTGTGCGGCAGTCGTCCGTGAGGGGCTGCCGCTTTTACTTTCACTTTGTGTTCATTTATTTTATTAAAAGTATGTTGAACGTTCGCCGGTACCCGCCTCCTTCTTCCCACACGAACAAACATTACAACGCATTACTAGTAACATGCATTAAGTAATCAGATTACTTTTTTGATGTAACGAGTAAAGTAATGCATTCCAAGTACATTCATAATGTAATCAGATTACTTTTTGGTATAACAAGTAAAGTAAAGAGTAAAGTAAACCATTATAAGTAACATGCATTATGTAATCAGATTACTTTTTGGTGTAACGAGTAAAGTAACGCATTACAATTAACATTTATTATGTAATCAGATTACTTTTTGATGTAACGAGTAAAGTAACGCATTACAAGTAACATACATAATGTAATCAGATTACTTTTTGATGTAACGAGTAAAGTAACGCATTACAAGTAACATACATAATGTAATCAGATTATTTTTGGTGTAACGAGTAAAGTAACAAGTAAAGTAACGCATTACAAGTAACATTCATTATGTAATCAGATTACTTTTTGATGTAACGAGTAAAGTAATGCATTACAAGTAACATACATAATGTAATCAGATTATTTTTGGCGTAACGAGTAAAGTAAAGAGTAAAGTAACGCATTACAAGTAACATTCATTATGTAATCAGATTACTTATTGGTGTAACGAGTAAAGTAACGAGTAAAGTAACGCATTACAAGTAACATTCATTATGTAATCAGATTACTTTTTGGTGTAACGAGTAAAGTAACAAATCAAGCTTCAGCGTTAGTTCAGGCAGGCTACGTAGTCAAGCTCCGCTATCAGCCGAACGTCAAAACATTACGTAGTCAAGCTCCGCCAACAGCTGACCATTAAATTCAAAGCCCTCCCATATCAGCTGATTAGATTCTATGCACTCAATGGGCATTCTCAAATAAGGGCGCCTATTTAAACCCAGCGTCAATCTGCTTGCTTGTCGCTTCCACTGCAAGCTGCTTTGCAACCCACCTCCGCCCCAGCTCCTCCTAAACGGGTGTTTAACTTAATCAATGTCATACTGTTGGCATTTGATGCACGTTCTGTTCTCAATAGGGGGATTTGAGACGCTCTCCCAGTAAGAAGCGAGGATCATCCCCAGAAGTGCTGCTGTTCCCTGTCTTAGCTTTTCATGGAGCTCATGAAAGGACAGGGAATTTAGAACAGAACCATACCGCCAAATGTTATTTTACTAAACATTCAAAAAAATTTTTTTTTAATTAACTCTGTCTATGGTATGTTTGACTTGAGTGGTCCTGTCTGAAGTAAAGTAATGCATTACAAGTAACGTTCATTATGTAATCAGATTACTTTTTGGTGTAACGAGTAAAGTAACGAGTAAAGTAACGCATTACAAGTAACGTTCATTATGTAATCAGATTACTTTTTGGTGTAACGAGTAAAGTAACGCATTACAAGTAACGTTCATTATGTAATCAGATTACTTTTTGGTGTAACGAGTAAAGTAACGAGTAAAGTAACGCATTACAAGTAACATGCATAATATAATCAGATTACTTTTCGGTGTAACGAGTAAAGTAACGCATTACAAGTAACGATCATAATGTAATCAGATTACTTTTCGGTGTAACGAGTAAAGTAACGCATTACAAGTAACGTTCATTATGTAATCAGATTACTTTTTGGTGTAACAAGTAAAGTAACGCATTACAAGTAATGTTCATTATGTAATCAGATTACTTTTTGGTGTAACGAGTAAAGTAACGCATTGCAAGTAACGTTCATTATGTAATCAGATTACTTTTTGGTATAACGAGTAAAGTAACGCATTACAAGTAACGTTCATTATGTAATCAGATTACTTTTTGGTGTAACGAGTAAAGTAACGCATTGCAAGTAACGTTCATTATGTAATCAGATTACTTTTTGGTATAACGAGTAAAGTAACGCATTACAAGTAACGTTCATTATGTAATCAGATTACTTTTTGGTATAACGAGTAAAGTAACGCATTGCAAGTAACGTTCATTATGTAATCAGATTACTTTTTGGTATAACGAGTAAAGTAACGCATTACAAGTAACGTTCATTATGTAATCAGATTACTTTTTGGTGTAACGAGTAAAGTAACGAGTAAAGTAACGCATTACAAGTAACATGCATAATGTAATCAGATTACTTTTTGGTGTAACGAGTAAAGTAATGCATTACAAGTAACGTTCATTATGTAATCAGATTACTTTTTGATGTAACAAGTTTTTAAAAGAAAATTAAGGAGTGTGTGTTATATAGTGTTGTTGAACGAATTACACTGTTAAACACTTGAGGAAAAGAGATCAAGTCTCGGCCGCACACATTAATAACAGTTACTTTTTAGGGAGTGTGTATCTCTGAGCTCTTCACAGGAACGACATTGGCCACAGCGGTCGACCTCAGATGATGACTGAGAGCTTTAGAGCGCTGAAACCAAACCCATCAGCAGTGTTTAATCAACCTCAACTCACAGCGCTGACCACTCGAGGCATCTCCACACCAGCTACACCACTCCTCCTCCACCCACATCACCCCACTCACCACAGCAAGCAAACAGAGCGCTTCCGTCAACATCTACTCTCTCTAGTGCAGGAGTGTATGACTGACAGCATCACTGAAGACACAGCAGCGGGAACATTCTGCTAAACATCTCAGGGAGGAAATGATGAGAGATTTGATGGTTTGAGATCCTGACCTGCGCTGTTCCTCTCCGTGTTCTCCTGATGGGACGGTCAAACACTCGTCCATGTGCCCATGCAGCAGCCGCAGAACATCTCCACCAATCAGGAAGCCTGAAACACACGCTGCTGAGTAAATGAACAGGAAGTGGACCAGAGTGCGATGTTTCGATTGGGTCTCACTCACCCTGAGCCACTTCACTGCCGGAGCAGATGGGCGCCACACTCCAGAGCGTCTGCTGGAAAGCGGCGTCCACGTGCAAACTCCCGTTACCGTAGGTCAGGTGCTGGAACAGAGACATGTGATCAGAGACATGTGATCAGAGACATGTGATCAGAGACATATGTGATCAGAGACATGTGATCAGAGACATATGTGATCAGAGACATGTGAACAAAGACATGTGATCAGAGACATGTGAACAGAGACATGTGAACAGAGACATGTGATCAGAGACATGTGAACAGAGACATGTGATCAGAGACATGTGATCAGAGACATGTGAACAGAGACATGTGAACAGAGACATGTGAACAGAGACATGTGATCAGAGACATGTGATCAGAGACATGTGATCAGAGACATGTGAACAGAGACATGTGATCAGAGACATGTGATCAGAGACATGTGATCAGAGACATGTGATCAGAGACATGTGAACAAAGACATGTGATCAGAGACATGTGAACAGAGACATGTGAACAGAGACATGTGATCAGAGACATGTGAACAGAGACATGTGATCAGAGACATGTGATCAGAGACATGTGATCAGAGACATGTGAACAGAGACATGTGATCAGAGACATGTGATCAGAGACATGTGATCAGAGACATGTGAACAGAGACATGTGAACAGAGACATGTGATCAGAGACATGTGATCAGAGACATGTGATCAGAGACATGTGAACAAAGACATGTGATCAGAGACATGTGATCAGAGACATGTGATCAGAGACATGTGAACAGAGACATGTGATCAGAGACATGTGATCAGAGACATGTGAACAAAGACATGTGATCAGAGACATGTGAACAGAGACATGTGATCAGAGACATGTGATCAGAGACATGTGATCAGAGACATGTGAACAAAGACATGTGATCAGAGACATGTGATCAGAGACATGTGAATAGAGACATGTGATCAGAGACATGTGATCAGAGACATGTGAACAGAGACATGTGATCAGAGACATGTGATCAGAGACATGTGATCAGAGACATGTGAACAAAGACATGTGATCAGAGACATGTGATCAGAGACATGTGAACAAAGACATGTGATAAGAGACATGTGATCAGAGACATGTGAACAAAGACATGTGATCAGAGACATGTGATCAGAGACATGTGAATAGAGACACGTGAACAGAGACATGTGATCAGAGACATGTGATCAGAGACATGTGAATAGAGACACGTGAACAGAGACACGTGAACAGAGACATGTGAATAGAGACACGTGAACAGAGACACGTGAACAGAGACATGTGAACAGAGACATGTGAACAAAGACATGTGATCAGAGACATGTGAACAAAGACATGTGATCAGAGACATGTGATCAGAGACATGTGATCAGAGACATGTGAATAGAGACACGTGAACAGAGACATGTGATCAGAGACATGTGATCAGAGACATGTGAATAGAGACATGTGATCAGAGACATGTGAACAGAGACATGTGATCAGAGACATGTGAACAGAGACATGTGAACAGAGACATGTGAACAGAGACATGTGATCAGAGACATGTGAACAGAGACATGTGATCAGAGACATGTGATCAGAGACATGTGATCAGAGACATGTGATCAGAGACATGTGAACAGAGACATGTGATCAGAGACATGTGATCAGAGACATGTGATCAGAGACATGTGAACAAAGACATGTGATCAGAGACATGTGATCAGAGACATGTGATCAGAGACATGTGAACAAAGACATGTGATCAGAGACATGTGAACAAAGACATGTGATCAGAGACGTGATCAGAGACATGTGAACAAAGACATGTGATCAGAGACATGTGATCAGAGACATGTGAATAGAGACACGTGAACAGAGACATGTGATCAGAGACATGTGATCAGAGACATGTGAATAGAGACACGTGAACAGAGACACGTGAACAGAGACACGTGAACAGAGACATGTGAATAGAGACATGTGATCAGAGACACGTGATCAGAGACATGTGATCAGAGATGCGATCAGAGACATGTGATCAGAGACATGTGATCAGAGATGCGATCAGAGACATGTGATCAGAGACATGTGATCAGAGATGCGATCAGAGACATGTGATCAGAGACATGTGATCAGAGACATGTGAACAGAGACATGTGAATAGAGACACGTGAACAGAGACATGTGATCAGAGACATGTGATCAGAGACATGTGAATAGAGACATGTGATCAGAGACACGTGAACAGAGACACGTGATCAGAGACATGTGATCAGAGACATGTGAATAGAGACATGTGAACAGAGACATGTGATCAGAGACATGTGAACAGAGACACGTGAACAGAGACACGTGAACAGAGACATGTGATCAGAGACATGTGAACAGAGACATGTGAACAGAGACATGTGATCAGAGACATGTGAATAGAGACACGTGAACAGAGACATGTGATCAGAGACATGTGAACAGAGACATGTGATCAGAGACATGTGAATAGAGACATGTGATCAGAGACATGTGATCAGAGACATGTGAATAGAGACATGTGATCAGAGACATGTGATCAGAGACATGTGATCAGAGACATGTGAACAGAGACATGTGATCAGAGACATGTGATCAGAGACATGTGAATAGAGACATGTGAACAGAGACATGTGATCAGAGACATGTGATCAGAGACATGTGAATAGAGACATGTGAACAGAGACATGTGAACAGAGACACGTGAACAGAGACATGTGATCAGAGACATGTGAATAGAGACATGTGAACAGAGACACGTGAACAGAGACATGTGATCAGAGACATGTGAACAGAGACACGTGAACAGAGACACGTGAACTGAGACACGTGATCAGAGACATGTGATCAGAGACATGTGAATAGAGACATGTGAACAGAGACATGTGATCAGAGACATGTGAACAGAGACACGTGAACAGAGACATGTGATCAGAGACATGTAAACAGAGACACGTGAACAGAGACACGTGAACAGAGACATGTGATCAGAGACATGTAAACAGAGACATGTGAATAGAGACATGTGAACAGAGACATGTGATCAGAGACATGTGAACAGAGACATGTGAACAGAGACATGTGAACAGAGACACGTGAACAGAGACATGTGAATAGAGACATGTGAACAGAGACACGTGAACAGAGACATGTGATCAGAGACATGTGAACAGAGACATGTGAACAGAGACATGTGAACAGAGACATGTGAACAGAGACATGTGAATAGAGACATGTGAACAGAGACATGTGATCAGAGACATGTGAACAGAGACATGTGAATAGAGACATGTGATCAGAGACATGTGAACAGAGACATGTGATCAGAGACATGTGAACAGAGACATGTGAATAGAGACATGTGAACAGAGACATGTGATCAGAGACATGTGAACAGAGACATGTGAACAGAGACATGTGATCAGAGACATGTGAATAGAAACATGTGAACAGAGACACGTGATCAGAGACATGTGAACAGAGACATGTGATCAGAGACATGTGAACAGAGACATGTGAATAGAGACATGTGATCAGAGACATGTGAATAGAGACATGTGATCAGAGACATGTGAACAGAGACATGTGAATAGAGACATGTGAACAGAGACATGTGAACAGAGACATGTGAATAGAGACATGTGATCAGAGACATGTGAACAGAGACATGTGAATAGAGACATGTGAACAGAGACATGTGAACAGAGACATGTGAACAGAGACATGTGATCAGAGACATGTGAACAGAGACATGTGAATAGAGACATGTGAACAGAGACATGTGAATAGAGACATGTGAACAGAGACATGTGAATAGAGACATGTGAACAGAGACATGTGATCAGAGACATGTGAATAGAAACATGTGAACAGAGACATGTGATCAGAGACATGTGAATAGAAACATGTGAATAGAGACATGTGAACAGAGACATGTGATCAGAGACATGTGAATAGAAACATGTGAACAGAGACATGTGAACAGACACATACTCACACACTCACCGCCTGCGGTTTCCACCCATGACCGGTAACAAACACACATACTCACACACACTTGCAGAACTCCGGAAACACAAACTGCATCCACTGTTCCCTTAACGCTGGGTTATTTGTGAAGCTGAACAAGCTGATCTTTCCCTCACACACACACACACACACACTTTGCACACTTTGCACACTTTCACTTTGTGCTTGTCCAGGAGAAGTGCCCATATAAGGAGTTCCGCCCATATATATATGGGCACTTCTCCTGGACAAGCACACACACACACACACACACACACACACACATCTTCGAGCTTCGTTCGGGTTACGGGAGCCGTCGGTGGCGCTGGCAAAGTGTGTGTGTGTGTGTGAGGGAAAGATCAGCTTGTTCAGCTTCACAAATAACCCAGCGTTAAGGGAACAGTGGATGCAGTTTGTGTTTCCGGAGTTCTGCAAGTGTGTGTGAGTATGTGTGTTTGTTACCGGTCATGGGTGGAAACCGCAGGCAGTGAGTGTGTGTGTGTTTGTTCCCGGTCATGGGTGGAAACCGCAGCCGCTGAGTGTGTGTGTGTGAGTATGTGTGTTTGTTACCGGTCATGGGTGGAAACCGCAGGCAGTGAGTGTGTGTGTGTTTGTTCCCGGTCATGGGTGGAAACCGCAGCCGCTGAGTGTGTGTGTGTGAGTATGTGTGTTTGTTACCGGTCATGGGTGGAAACCGCAGGCGGTGAGTGTGTGTGTGTGAGTATGTGTGTTTGTTACCGGTCATGGGTGGAAACCGCAGGCGGTGAGTGTGTGTGTGTTTGTTCCTGGTCATGGGTGGAAACCGCAGGCGGTGAGTGTGTGTGTGAGTATGTGTGTTTGTTACCGGTCATGGGTGGAAACCGCAGGCGGTGAGTGTGTGTGTGTTTGTTCCTGGTCATGGGTGGAAACCGCAGGCGGTGAGTGTGTGTGTGTGAGTATGTGTGTTTGAGTGTGTGTGTGAGTGTGTGTGTGTGTGTGTGTCTTTAGCTCCGCCCACTGCACTCCTCCACGAGCTCGGCTGTGTTCAGAAAGAATCGGTGCAGTGTTTCTGTCTTTTATAAATATGATAAACTAAAGACTCTCTGGAGATATGAAGGATCAACACTACTCTACAGATACTCAAGATTAACACCAGACTGTGTGTGTGTGTGTGTGTGTGTGTGTGTGTGTGTGTGTGTGTGTGTGTGTGTGTGTGTGACAGAAGGTCCAGTGAACAGGAGCAGCAGTAGATCTCAGGTCGAGTGTTATTCGGTGTGTGTGCAGGAGATCCTGGAGCCGTCGGGTCTGTTAAACTCACCAGGTAACGTTCAGACGACACACTGACCAGGATGAGATCGTCCCCCACCCGCACCTTCTCGCCCTCTGACCTCTGTTTGGACGCGGGGTGGATGGTCCACCAACACGCTTCACCTGCACACACAACACGCGTGTCGTTATACATCTACAAACATCATTTCCAGCCATCACATCATATGAGGAACACATGAGGAACACACGAGGAACACTTGAGGAACACACGAGGAACACTTGAGGAACACACGAGGAACACACGAGGAACACACGAGGAACACACGAGGAACACACGAGGAACACACGAGGAACACTTGAGGAACACACGAGGAACACATGAGGAACACACGAGGAACACACGAGGAACACACGAGGAACACTTGAGGAACACACGAGGAACACACGAGGAACACACGAGGAACACACGAGGAACACACGAGGAACACTTGAGGAACACACGAGGAACACACGAGGAACACACGAGGAACACTTGAGGAACACACGAGGAACACATGAGGAACACACGAGGAACACATGAGGAACACATGAGGAACACACGAGGAACACTTGAGGAACACTTGAGGAACACACGAGGAACACATGAGGAACACACGAGGAACACATGAGGAACACACGAGGAACACACGAGGAACACTTGAGGAACACACGAGGAACACACGAGGAACACATGAGGAACACACGAGGAACACACGAGGAACACACGAGGAACACTTGAGGAACACACGAGGAACACATGAGGAACACATGAGGAACACACGAGGAACACTTGAGGAACACACGAGGAACACACGAGGAACACTTGAGGAACACACGAGGAACACACGAGGAACACACGAGGAACACACGAGGAACACACGAGGAACACTTGAGGAACACACGAGGAACACATGAGGAACATACGAGGAACACACGAGGAACACTTGAGGAACACACGAGGAACACACGAGGAACACACGAGGAACACTTGAGGAACACACGAGGAACACACGAGGAACACACGAGGAACACACGAGGAACACACGAGGAACACTTGAGGAACACACGAGGAACACATGAGGAACATACGAGGAACACACGAGGAACACTTGAGGAACACACGAGGAACACACGAGGAACACACGAGGAACACACGAGGAACACACGAGGAACACACGAGGAACACATGAGGAACACACGAGGAACACACAAGGAACACACGAGGAACACACGAGGAACACTTGAGGAACACATGAGGAACACACGAGGAACACACAAGGAACACACAAGGAACACACAAGGAACACTTGAGGAACACATGAGGAACACATGAGGAACACACGAGGAACACACGAGGAACACACGAGGAACACATGAGGAACACATGAGGAACACACAAGGAACACACGAGGAACACACAAGGAACACACAAGGAACACATGAGGAACACACGAGGAACACACGAGGAACACATGAGGAACACACAAGGAACACTTGAGGAACACATGAGGAACACACGAGGAACACATGAGGAACACATGACGAACACACAAGGAACACACGAGGAACACACAAGGAACACATGAGGAACACAAGAGGAACACATGACGAACACACAAGGAACACACGAGGAACACACAAGGAACACATGAGGAACACAAGAGGAACACACAAGGAACACATGAGGATCACATGAGGAACACATGAGGAACACATGAGGAACACATGAGGAACACACGAGCATGAGGAACACACGAGCGTGAGGAACATATGAGGAACACACGAGGAACACATGAGGAACACACGAGGAACACACGAGGAACACACAAGGAACACACGAGGAACACATGAGGAACACACGAGGAACACATGAGGAACACACGAGGAACACACGAGGAACACACGAGGAACAAATGAGGAACACACAAGGAACACACGAGGAACACATGAGGAACACATGAGGAACACTTGAGGAACACACGAGGAACACACGAGGAACACACGAGGAACACTTGAGGAACACATGAGGAACACACGAGGAACACACGAGGAACACATGAGGAACACATGAGAAACACTCGAGGAACACACAAGGAACACACGAGGAACACACGAGGAACACATGAGGAACACACGGGGAACACTTGAGGACCACAGGAGAAACACTCGAGGAACACACAAGGAACACACGAGGAACACATGAGGAACAAACGAGGAACACTTGAGGAACACACGAGGAACACACAAGGAACACACAAGGAACACACGAGGAACACAGGAGAAACACTTGAGGAACACACGAGGAACACATGAGGAACACACGAGGAACACATGAGGAACACACGAGGAACACTTGAGGAACACAGGAGAAACACTCGAGGAACACACAAGGAACACACGAGGAACACATGAGGAACAAACGAGGAACACTTGAGGAACACACGAGGAACACATGAGGAACACACGAAGAACACACGAAGAACACACGAGGAAAACTTGAGGAACACATGAGGAACACACGAGGAACACACGAGGAACATATGAGGAACACACGATGAACACATGAGGAACACACGAGGAACACTCGAGGAACACATGAGGAACACACGAGAAACACTCGAGGAACACACGAGGAACACACGAGGAACACATGAGGAACACACGAGGAACACACGAGGAACACATGAGGAACACACGAGGAACACACAAGGAACACATGAGGAACACACGAGGAACACACGAGGAAAACTTGAGGAACACATGAGGAACACACGAGAAACACTCGAGGAACACACGAGGAACACACGAGGAACACACGAGGAACACATGAGGAACATATGAGGAACACACGAAGAACACACGAGGAAAACTTGAGGAACACATGAGGAACACACGAGAAACACTCGAGGAACACACAAGGAACACATGAGGAACACACGAGGAACACACGAGGAACACACGAGGAACACACGAGGAACACACGAGGAACACACGAGGAACACATGAGGAACACACGAGGAACACATGAGGAACACACGAGGAACACACAAGGAACACACGAGGAACACACGAGGAACACATGAGGAACACACGAGGAACACACGAGGAACACACGAGGAACACATGAGGAACACACG